>VUQH01041982.1:0-13209 GCA_015106775.1 Etroplus canarensis | reverse complement strand
GTGCACTTCTTCTCCATTCCTCAGGCATTCTCTCATTCTCCAAGATTGTGTTAAATAATCTGGTTAAAAAGTCCACTGCCCTCTCTCCTAGACATCTCCATACCTCTACAGGTATGTCATCTGGACCAACTGCCTTTCCTGTCTTCATCCTCTTCATAGCTGCCATCACTTCCTCCTTACTAATACTCTGTATGCCATCTGACCTCCTCGCTCTCTCATTTTCCCCATTCATCAGATTCTCAAAGTATTCCTTCTTCTCAACACACCCTCTTCACTTGTTAAAACATTTCTATCTCTATTCTTAATCACCACAGCCTTTTCCTCTGCCCTTGCCACTTCTGTCTTTGCTGTGCGCCTAACTCCCAGTACTCCTGTATACTTTCTTCATTTCCCTTCCTGTCCCACTTCTTCTTTGCCAGCTTCTTCCTTTGAATACTTTCCTATATTTCCTCATTCCACCACCAAGTCTATTTGTTGGCTAAAGACAGGAGCAAGGGCAGTCTGTCAGTAGGAGAGAGCAAATTGGGATTGGAAATCACTTGGTCTATGCATACTTTATAAAGTATATATGGATGTAAAAAAAATTCACAAGTGCACTGCTCATAATTTTATCTTTGTAATCCATTTTACTTCATGCTATCGATTTAGCTGTAATTCTACCTCTGTTTATAGACTTAATATTTATTGATTGCTAATACCGCAGGAGACTAGACTATCTTTTTATCCCACTGCCACTCTCAAATCAGTAGTCTCCAACAGTTATGTAGAATGAGAAATAGACAGCAATGAGTTTATTATTTGGTTAGCTATTGACTCCAGACTGGGTTTGGGCTTAAGTGAAGGGAGCTAGGATAAGGTTTCATGACCTGCTGGCTCAGTTCCAATATACACTCTGTGGACAAAAGTATTGGGCCACACCTCTTGATCTTTCAGTTTTAGGGGTTTCATTCGGTCCTGCCAAAGGTGTCAAAATTAAACACCTAGCCATGCAGTCTGCCTTTACAAACATTTGTAAAAGAATGTCATTTTAAAGAGCTCAATTAATTCCGCAACGATACTGTGATGGGAAGCCACCATTGCAACAAGTCAGTTTTCTTCCCTCCGAGATATTCCATTATCAAGTCTAAGTGGTATTATAGCAAACTGGAAGCATTTAGGAACCACAGCTACTCAGGCAGGAAGTGGCAGACGTCGTAAAGTTACACAGCGGGGCTGCCAATTGCTGGGGCGAGTAGGGCTTCAAGGTCCCTGACTCAACAAGTGCAGTGTTCCAAGCCTCCTCTGGCAACACAAAACTTTGCCCCAGGAGCTTCATGGCATGAGTTTCCATGGATGAACAGATGCATGCAAGCAATACATCACTAAGCACAATGGCAAGTATTGGATGGAGCATTGTAAAGCATGCCATCGCTGGACTCTGGAGCAATGGAAACATGTTTGGTGGAGTGATGATGCTCACTTCTCTTATTGGCAGTCTGATGGATGAGTCTGGATTTGATAAATGTGAGGAAAATGTTACCTGAAAGACTGCATTTTTCCAACTGTAAAGTTTGGTTTAGGAGGGATAGGTCAATGGGGCTGGCCTGAGCTCCTTAGTTACACTGAATGAAAATTGTAATACAACAGCTTAGCAAAACCTTTTGAACAATTGTATACTTCCAAATTTGTGGGAACAGTTTGGGAAAGCCCTTTTCTCTGGCCCACACACAGCCCTGACCTTTACCCCACTGAACACCTCTGGGATCAGCTAGAACCCAATGCCTAGAAAGCCACACCCTCTTGTCCAGCATCAGTGTTTCACTTCCCAAATGCTTTTCTTGATAAAGGGGCAAAAATTCCTATAGACCCACTCCAAAATCTTGCAGAAAGCCTCCCCAGAAGAATGGCAGCTGTTGTAGCTGCAAAAGGGGGACCAACTCTATATTAATGCCTATGGATTTAAAATGGGATGTCATAAAAGCTCCTGTAGGTGTAATGTCTATGTGGCCCAATAATCCAGTGTCCATTTATTTTATATTAATGACATGACAATAAAATAATTACAGGTTTAATAGCTCAATAAATCATAGAAGTAATGATACAGTTAATAAATCTCCAATAATTCATTTGTTCCATGCAGTAAGCTACCAACAGATTTATATCCCTCTTTCTCTCCCTTTCCTCTGACTGAACGTCTTTACAGTGGTCCATAACAACAGTTTGGAAACAACAACCGATGCTGCCTGCTTTACCCATATGACCTCATGGTTACCGGGGCGATGGGGATTCCTGGCGCAGAGAGTGATGTGATTGGCTGAGCCTGGAAAGAGCTCTTAAATGGGTCAAAGCAGTCAAGTGTCTCCACGGAGGAGGTGTATGTCTAAGAGTGTGATTGTGCATCTAGACAGAGAGAGGACGGTTTTGAGCTTCCAACTGTATGTACAGTACTGATCGGTAAATCTATCCTATTATCATCTGTGTCTTTCCTGCATCCTCCCACTCTATCTACTTGTTTTCTTCCTTCTGTCGGGCTCTTGTGTCCTTCCTTCCCTTTGTTGTTTGATCAATATTCTTGTTTTTTTCTGCATTTCCTCTCCCTCCTGATGTATGGATGCACCCCATCTGTCTGTGCTGGGACCGTGGAGGCCAACACTGACCCCAAATGGCTGTATTCTGAAATGCTTTGCTGGGCTTTGAAATAGAAAGAAAACACATCAGAAAGATGATGCAACATGCTTCCATATTGTTGTTAGCGTGAAATAATTGGCCTTGATAGCTAACGTTGTCTGTGTCTGATACAACAGGGCTTTCTCCACTGCTAATGAGCATGTTTTTAGTGTTTTTGTTCTGGATTACTAGAATAATGTGTGTGAAATAATGGGAGGAAAGAAAACAGAGTTATGGGCTCATGCTGCTTCAAACGATTCCTTTCAAGCTGGATCTAATTAGACTTTACTTACACTACTTATAATCGTCATTATTTTTAATAAACAATGCTTAAAATTTTCCATATATAGGTTATCCATTAACTTTGATATATTTCACAAGTCTTCGTCAAATATGATTCTGCACGAAGGTGAAATAGTGGATGCATGGTTAGAAATATCAGCCCTCAAGCAAAAGGTCAAAGGTTCAAGCGTTTAAGCCTGTGGCATGTCCTTTCAGATCAATTCCTACGTTCCAAAATGACTTGACTTTAATTGTCCAAGTCTGTCTGCTTAGCGTAGCAGACAGGTGGGTTTATGTGTTAGGATGTCTCAGCTAAGCCAGGACAGCAGTGTTAGGCTTGGGTCAGAGCTGCAGTGTTAAAGGGGTAAGAGTGTATGAGGGGCATAGGTACCGCAATGCAGGCTTTGACTTTGGCACATCTAAATAAGGCTTGAAGTGTGTGCAGCTTGGCCTCCAGTGTAGTGGAGCAGACACCCTATCCCAAAGGAGAGAGGACAGAACCTGCTACACCCTTCATGGGAGCTACTCTTACAAACCCACAGACTTAAAAAACAATCTGCAAAGTGTTGTAAGTACAGCGAATTATTGTTTTATCCTCAATACGCCGACATTTTCTGTTGCGTGTGTGTGAGCGTGGGGGGGCCGTGTAGCAGGTTTTACTTGAAGTTGTCAGGGTGCTGGCTCAGAGCCAGTGTTAGGGTGTCCAGGGCATGACGGTGGTGTTTCTGAGCACTGAGCAGCAGGGTCAGCAGGTGGAGGGAGTGTAAGTCATCCCCACAGAGAGATAAAGCTGCCTGTAGGGGCTCCATAGCTGCTGATACCTGTCAGACATGGACCCGTTTTCAGTTACAACTTGCCATCATCTGTGTTTTTAGTAAGCAATGTCTACAGTTTGACAAGCTCTTGTTTGCTTATACCTGGCGTACGATGGCCAGCTGCAGAGCCAAGTACATTGCAATCTGTGCATCCTGAGGATCCAATGAATGAGCTCTGTGGAAGAAAGACAAATAGTGCTTCAGATTATGCAAAGAAAAGTTATACCATCAGGAGAGCTTAGTTTGATAACATAATGGAGAAACACATTGTTTTTGGTGCATTTCTGCAGATTAAACAGTATTTCTCTATGAGCTTGCACTGTTCAGTTGTGTGGCTTGCTCACATGGCTAAAATTCATAGTGATGCATATACGAATGAAAAAACTAAGCAGAACATCAATGATGTAGTAGCTCATCTGGCTTATGATCTATCACGATTCACAGGTTATTGTAATGTATCAAGTACAGAAAGAAAATGCTAAGTTTTCTTGTCACCAGTTGGCTGTATTGCCCAAATTAATAAGAACCTAACCCAACCTAGCCTTAACATTATGAATAAACTTAATGATGATATTTATGTAAACATTACAATCATGACCAGTACTCTCAGGAGCAGCAATTCTTGTGAAAATGGAAAAAAAAGTGACAGTAAAACAACAAATGTGACCTCAACCTCAACCTTGAGCCCAATTAGGGTGAAGACCCCTCAGGTGATTGTTTTGAGCAAGTTTCACTAAAATCTGATCAACAGGAGGAGTAGCGATTCTTGTGAACTGTGGGCAGACCAATGAACGGACAGACTGACGGATGGATGCCTCGCTATGGAATTAGTTCACCGGTCCTTCGGCCAGATCAGCCAAAAATTACAAGGAATCATACATGAACAAACATGTGATGGAGAATGACTGAAGCGTGACTTACTTTTTCAAAGCATGTAGGGCTTTTTTGTTGAATTCATTTCTATCTGCTGTCAGAGAAGCTGCAGAGAAAACAGGAACATCTCATTTCTAGCGTTTGTATATTTTTGATTAGTAAACAGGTATAAGAAAATAAGCATTATGTGTTCAACAATGGTTAAAAAAGAGTTTTGAAATTTTGGGCTATTGCTCTTTAACCTATTTTCTGTCACATATCCAGATTGTTACAATGGCAAATGATCATATTATAGCTAAACCAGGCATAGAAATTAGTTCAGCATTGCTATCAAAAGCTCAGGCTTCAGAATGCTCCAATGCTCTGTTTTGGTTTTTTTCTCCCCTTGGCTCTGTGTGATGTCAGTAAGAGTGGATATCCCTTATTTGGTCATTTCAGGCAGATAGGTCTGGCTGTGACCACAGATGCTCCACCCACCTGATGTTAAGATCTTTTGTTTTGGTAGCTATTTAAAAAAAATGTGTTAAAGGGAGGAGAAGGAGGAGTGGGTGAACTGCACCAGGGCCAATTTATACAATAAACAAGGATTATTTTGAATAACACAGAACTACTCTCGTCCAAAAATGGAAATACAGAGTTATACATGACCATAATAGGTCCCCTTTCAGATCTGGTTAACCCTAGGCAACTAAGCTATTTCCTGTTGGCAGGTAGACAGGATTTAAACTGTCCTCTGGAAATCAAGCTAACCCAGCTGCCACCCCTGAACTCATTAAGAGGTTTGGTGGCTGCCTGCCTTCAATTCTGGGTAAACAACAGTCATTATTTACACACGCTGTCTGAACAATTGACCAATGCTGTTGTTACCCCTGCTGTGGTGGTTATGTTTTGGTTGGTATATTTGTTTGTTAGCAGGATTATATTTAAAAAATGACAGAATTGAACAAAAAATGTTTACTAGTGGAAAGACTTGGAACTTACTTAGAAGTGGTTAACTTCTGGAGTTGATCTGGATCTGGATCCAGTATTTTTTAATTTTTTTGGGAAGAATTTTTTTTAACAGTCTTCAAAATTTGGCATCTAGGTTCTTCTTGACATTTGTGTTTCTTATACCATAAACTAGGCTAAAGATCATAGAACTTATGTTATTACCTCACTGGAAGATGGCTAAAAATACATACACTGAAAACATAGAAATCTGAGGATTGTCAGATAAACCAGTGTATCTTTACCGTCTGAGGCCTGCAGACTGTAGCAGAGTCCTAGAGCCAGGTAGGCCCTGGGCAAGAATTCTCCTGCTTCCTCCCCCATAGACACCACACTCTGGGACAGCGCCTCTGCCTCCTTGATCTGAACACACACATAAACACATTAGTCTTTGGGGGATGTTAGTTGAAATGTACACCGATCAGGCATGACATTATGACCACTGACAGGTGAAGCAAATAACACTGAGTATCTCTTCATCGTGGCACCTGCTAGTGGGTGGGATATACAGTATATTCAGCAGCAAGTGAACAGTTTGCCCTCAAAGTTGATGTGTTAGAAGCAGGAAAATAAGCAAGTGTAAGGATTTGATAGAGTTTGAAAAAGGCCAAACTGTGATGGCTAGATGACTGGATCAGAGCATATCTAAAACTGCAGCTCTTGTGGGGTGTTCCTGGTCTGCAGCGGTCAGTATTCATCAAAAGTGGTCCAAGGAAGGAACAGTGGTGAACCGAAAGTGTCCATGCCTCCACAGGTCAGGGCTGTTTTGGCAACAAAAGGGGGACCAACACGATATTAGGGAGGTGCTCATAATGTTATGCCTGATCGTTGTATTGTTGTGTCCAAAAAAGATGAGGGCAATATTGCAAGCAATTCCACAATTAGTTTCATTTATTAATAAGCAGGCCCACACAAAATCTACACCCACAGAATTCTACAGATTTTCCACAGATTTCCTGCAGATTTTTAAGATTTTGTTGCTAGGCAAATGTTTGCCATTTCTGCTTCTCTGCTGCTGGTGTATGTCACTGTGTCTTTGATCGGTGTGAAACGGCTGTCCTGAAAACATGTCCTGAAATCTTCATGAAAAAATTAAAAAGTGAACTAAAAGTCAAATGAAATACTGTAAATTGAAATTTATTTTAGCCTCGTGCAATGTTGAGAAAATGTAGTCTGATTTATTGTTTTAAATAAATCAGCATATTTGCTCAGGAAACAATTATGACTTTTTTTTTTTTTTAATACTAATTGTTGATGATATAACAAGCAAAAAATACTCCGCAGAATTCTGTGGATTTTCCCCCTGGATCGCTGCAGAACTATGAAAAAATCTACAGATTCCATTTGGGCCCGATAATTACCTGCGCAGAATATACATTTAGGAAGGAGTAAATTAACCTAAATTAAATCAGTATTTGGTGCATCAACCCGTTGTTTTGAAAAAAGCACCAGTTCTCCAGTGGGAGACTGGGTTGTTGCAAGCATCTTGGAGAGCTATCTCAATATCTTCTATCGCTTCATGTAATCCCTGACTGACTCCATGATATGGAGTTCAGAGCTCTGTAGGAGCCGTACCATCTGTTGTAGTTGACTCTGTTAAGCCCTTGTTCTTTTTGTGACTGAGGATAGCTCTTTAAGACTCTAGGTGTAAGGTTAGGAGCATACTGTAAAAACCAGTCAGGTTATGAAACAGACAGTTTATAAGATAAATGAATATATTTATATAAATGTGTGCGTGCGTGTGTTGAGTGAATTGGGATGGATTGCAATGTGAGCTGGACTCTCATACATGAGAACTTTGTCACTCTGTCCGGCAAAATGTGTCAGAGATGCAAAAGGGATGGGTGTGAGTCTGGTGTGAGGACAGTCCGAACAAATTCTGCTTGAAGGACAGCGCAGAGTTTGCTGAAGGACACATCACACACACACACACACACACACACACACACACACACACACACACACACACACACACACACACACAGGCTCGCCCACACACGCAGCAGTAGACTGCAGGCGGTGCGTGGCTCAGCCGAGCCGAGGAAAAAGTGTGTCACTCCGTGTGAGGTATGGCTGGTGGCGGGCAGGCAGGTATGTAGGTGGGTATAGGAGGGGGGTACTGCCTTTGACAGCATGCCAGTGCAACAGCAAGCAAACCGCTCTGGCACCCTCCCTCCCCTACATCTCCTCCTCCTCCCTTCATCCTCCTCCTCCTCCTCTGTTCTCTCTCTTTTTCTCTGAATCCAGTCCTTGCTAGTTTAAAGCCTGCACACAATAGCCAGTCATTTACACGCACAGCCCATGTATCCACATTTTAGGAAGATTATGTTTTTTCTCTTCCCTTGAATAGTGTGGAAGAAGAACACGTCGCCATTGTTGGATGAAAACCTTGCATTTCCAAAACTGCTCTTCAGGAATTTAGAAAAGCAGCTTTATGCTCAGATCGCCAATCACGCAGTCTGCGGGGACATCTCTGGTTTAGAGTGAGGTTTTGGATGACTATATATCTATAAGAAAACTGCAAAATACTGCAAAAATATGTCAGCAAGTGGGCACACCTAAAGAGCAAACAAAATGTTGCTAGCCAAATATCACTCCAGGCTGTCCAGTGGAGCTGATGGTGGATAACTGTGGCCCATTTATGTAATGCCACACTGCACTATGGCCATAGTGTCCCATTGTGATTAAGGCTGTAAGCTCCTTAGTCTGTCCGGCCTGCCATGATCTCCAGCCACTGACAGATGTGCTCTCTCCATTTGCCTCTGTTAGCTTCTCTTTTCTAATCTCTGACCCCTTTCTCTCTTTCTCTCTCTGTCTCTAACTCCCTCTCCCCCTGCACACTAAATACCACTGTTGATGTGACTTTCTCTCTCCTGCCTGGATCATGAACAGAAGGAGAATCCAAGCTGGCACGGGCTTCACAGTGACATGTAACTGACTGAGTGACCCCAGTGTCAATCCCAAAACATTAACGACACACTGATGTTTTCTTATAACTTTCGATGTACACATGTTGCCTTTCCAAGCCCACACGTGTGCGCACACACACACACACACACACACACGAACACACACAGGGAAAAATGGGGAAAAGCTCTTTGTGACATTTGTACTTTTAAGTTGATGCAGGAAATGGTCAACGATAGCAGAAATGAAGTGGATGGTCCACATCATTCTCAGTGTTATCACCTGGATTTCTATACATGATATGATCAATAGTATTGGGTCACACCTCCATTTCAAACATTTGTGGGAGAACGGGTCGATATAAAAAGCTTGCTGAATTCAAGTGTGGTACTGTACTATATTGGATGTCACATTGCAACAAGCCAGTTTGTGAAATGTTCTTCATTCAACCATCTTTTTCCACAATCAAGTGTAAGGGGTATTATTGAAAACTGGAAGCGTTTAGGAACCACAGCAACTCAGCTATGAGTTTGCAGGCCATGTAAAGTTACAGCTCTGACTTTAACCCCACACAACATCTTTGGGATTAACTAGAATGGAGATTGCTACCCAGGCCGTGTTGTACAACATTAGTGTCTGATCTCAACAATGGCCAAAAATTCCCATAGACACACTCCAAACTGTAGTAGAAAGTCTTCCCAGAACAGTGGATGCTGTTATCAGAATCAGAATACAAAGTGCATTTTGCTATAGATGCTCAATTATATATGAATAAATATATATTTGAAAGTCAGAAAATGATGATTAAAATAAATATCTATATGTCTGTATGAATTACACTAATCAGCATAACTCTATATTAATTTCTATGGATTTAGTATTGGATAGCATAAAAACTATTTTTTAAGTTGAAATAAGTAATCCCTGTAGCAATCAGACAATAAGATAAGTATTTCTTTAAAGGAATAAAAATATATACTGTAATACAACTATATTAACTGGAAAGACAAAATTATTTTGCACTAAATATGTTTGATAGACTGGTGACCTTCACAGGGTGTTCACTTCCTTTCCCACTAGGGGACAGCTAGACCAACCTCTTGTTGAACAACAGTTAAGAAAATGAATGGACGAACTAAATGTTCCATGTGCAAAAGTTTACGTCACTCTTGTTGTAAAGTGTTAGCATTTCAATACATCTTTTGGTTTTAAACTAAGTTGTTAAGAAAGTGGGTCTAGAACTGCCATTAGTTGTTAGCTCATATATCGCTGTACTGCTGCTTCATTAAGACAGAAAACCATAATCATGATTATTTTGGCCAATAATTTTAGTCTCAGTTCACTACCACAATCATCAATTCATAAACATCATTCAATTATTGAAATTAAAAATGACTTTTTACAGGATTTCCTGGAACTTTATATTTAAAGTTCTCCTCTGTCTCAAGAGGCAGCAGTTAACGCCTCAGAATACCTTCACTGTGGCAACAACAAAACGACAAAAAACCAACAACATCTTGGTTGAGCACCACCGAAAGCGGCAGCTCCAGGCAACCATTAATGATCCTTTTGCAGGTTTACCTAAGGGAACCAATTATGTCTAGATCTTATTCACCAAAGGATCTCTATCTTGGCTCGGGCTGAACAATTTGCGCTTTTACAGGAAAGGAAATTATATTACATGGCAAAGTAGGAGTTTCATAGCAAAAATGAATGCAAACAGTCATTTAATCCTGATAATCTTATTTTCATAATTGTTAAAAGCTGAAATTTTAACTTAAAATCCCGTTAATCACCCAGCCCAATTACAGAGCTGACTATTTTCTAACTCCTTCAACCTTTTGGTCATACTCAGCCATCGGTTGCTCCAAGCAACTGACTAAGGATAGCGAAGATTTTGATAACTGAAGACCACAAAGCTGGGGAAAACTGTAAAAAGATATCAATATGCTTCCAGCATGGAACTCCCATGTCCCAAAATATCATTGAGAAATGGCAGTTATGGACAACTTTAGAAGTCAGGACAAGATCTGGACCAGTAAAACTGCATGTCTGCAGAAAAAGAAATTAAAAGAAATTTGATTGCAAATTAGCTGAAGGAAGGTTCAGCTGACACGGGCACTGTTATACTGTGCAGGACTGACATTCAAAAAAGAGACACAAGCTGAAGCTTTTGGAATCGTACCTGTTGACGCCTGACAGGAATGACACTGAAAAACTTTGAAGATCTTAAGCATGCTGTGCTTGCAACAGACAGGCTAATAACATGGAGCAGATTTTAAATAATATTTTTATATATATATATATATATATATGTAATATGAATGATTTGTAAATCTCATAAACCAGTATTTTATTCACAAAAAATATAGAAAACATATCAAATGTTTAAAGTGAGACACTTTAATATTTCATTGAAATTACTAGCTTATCTTAAATTTGAGGGCAGCAGCACGTCTCAAAAATGTTGGGAAAAGGGCAACAAAAGGCTGGAAAGTTAGTGGTACTAAAAAGAAACAGCTGGAGGAACATGTTGCAACTAATTAAGTTAGATTTGCAACAGGACAGTAATGAGATGGGTATCAAAAGAGCACCTTAGACAGGTGGTCTCTCGGAAGTAAGGATGGCAAGGTTCAGCTATCTATGAAAAATTGCATCCATAAATTGTGGAGCAATTTCAGAATAATATTCTTGTAAAATTGCAAAAACTTTGAACATTCCATCATCTACAGTACATAATATAATGAAAAGATTTCAAGAATCTGCAACCATCTCTGTGTGCAAGGGACAGTGTAAAATTAATATTGCATGCTGGCAATCTTTGGGGCCTCAGGCAGCTCTGCATTGCAAACAGGCATGATTCTGTCATGGAAATGACGGCATGGCCTCAGGAACACTTCCAGAAATCATTGTCTGTGAACACAGCTGGCTATACCATTCATATATGCAGGTTAAAGCTCCATCATGCAATGAGGAAGCCATATGTGAATGTGATTCATTAACACTACCATCTTCTCTGTGTCGAAGCCCATTTAAAATGGACTGAGGCAAAGTGGAAAACTGTTCCGTGGTCAGATTAATCAAAATTTAAAATCAAAATCAAGGACTCCGTGTCTTCTTCACTGAAGAGGAAAAGGATCATCTAGCTCGTTATCAGCACTCGTTACAAAAGCCTGAATCTCTGATGGTACGGGTGTCTCTTAGTGCCTATGGTACTGGCAACTTGCACATATGGAAAGGCACCATCAATGCTAAAAAGTATATACACAGGTTTTGGAGCAACATATTATCCCCTCCAGACAATGTCGTTTTCAGAGAAGGCCTTTCATATTTCAGCAAGACAATGCTAAACTGCATACTACAGCTATTACAATGACATGGCTTCATAGTAGAAGAATCTGGGTGCTGGACTGGCCTCCCTGCAGTCCACATCAGGAGGCATCATGAAATGCAAACTACGATAGAAGACTCAGGACTGTTGAGAAACGGGATCCTATATCAGAGAAGAATGGGCCAACATTCCTCTTCCAAAGGTCCAGCAGCTGGTTCCCTCAGTTCCCAGATGTTTACAGACTGTTGTTAAAAGAGCAGGGGATGCTACACAGTGGGAAACATGGCCCTGACCCAACTTGTTTGAGACCTGTTGCTGCCATCAAATTCAGCTGGTGTTTTTCATGAAATTGTAAAATGTCCCACTTTGAACATTTAAGATGTTTTTTATGTTCTTTTGTGAATGAAATATTGGTTCATGAGATTTGCAAATCATTACATTGTGTTTTTATATGTTACACAGGATCTCAACCTTTTTGGAATTGGGGCTGTAAAAGGTAAGAGTACATTAACATTTGTTTGGTGCTGTATTTACATGACTTCTTTTCATTAAAAAAAATCAGTCAAATATATGATTTGCCTGTGGCTTCCCACATGTTTGCATACTGTTTTCAAGGTTGGCTTTGTGACTCAGCCATATTCTGCTACCATCCCTGTCAGTTAGGGTCATTCACACTATCAAGAAACACACTTCTGTCATGCCAGCTCCTCATTGCCTTGAGCTAAATGCTAACATCATAGTGCTAATATACTCACAATGACAATGCTAACATGCTGATGTTAGATGATGAAGGGTTATGTACATGAGAGAACTTATTAAAATGACTGAAGCTAAACGATACAGCCATTTAAAAAAGAAGCAGAATAATACATTCTCTGAATATGGCTCTATGTTTCATGTTGGCAAGTAATAATAATCAAAATTATTTTGGTCAACACTGTGATCATCTGATTATCTAAACAATGATCAGCAATGGACAGAGAACAAGGGAAGTGAAGAAGAGAGTACAGGCAGGGTGGAGTGGGTGGAGACGAGTGTCAGGGGTGCTTTGTGACAGAAGGATAGCAGGAAGAGTGAAAGGGAAGGTTTACAAGACAGTAGTGAGACCTGCTATGATGTATGATTTGGAGAAGGTGGCACTGACAAAAAGACAGGAGGCAGAGCTGGAGGTGGCAGATTTGAAGATGTTGAAATTTTTGCTGGGAGCGACCAGGATGGACAGGATTAGAAATGAGTACAGAGGAACAGCACAAGTTGAGAAATTTGGAGACAAAGTCAGAGAGGCAAGGCTGAGATGGTTTGGACATGTTCAGAGAAGGGATAGTGGATATATTGGACAAAGGATGTTGGAGATGGAGCTGCCAGGCA
>VUQH01041976.1:0-13119 GCA_015106775.1 Etroplus canarensis | reverse complement strand
GGTGACTGTGGGAAGGAAGAACTCCATTTTGACAGGAAGAGACCTCCAACAGAACCAGGCTCAGGGAGGGGCAGCCATCTGCCTTGACCGGTTGGGGGTGAGGGAAGAGAGAAGAGAGAAAAAAGCGCAGAGAGACACAGACTGTGGGAGAAAGAAGACATTTAATGACACGCAGCAGTAACAAATATTTTAAATTCAGTTCTTGATTTAACAGGGAGCCAATGAAGAGAAGCTAATATAGGGGAAATATGATCTCTCTTTCTAGTCCCTGTCAGTACTCTCGCTGCAGCATTTTGGATCAACTGGAGGCTTTTTAGGAGCTTTTAGAACAGCCAGATAACAATGAATTACAATAATCAAGCCTAGAAGTAATAAATGCATCAACTAGTTTTTCAGCATCACTCTGAGACAGGATGTGAAAAGGTGAAAAAGGTCCATATCAACATGACAGCATCACACAGCTGCTGAACCTCCATGATGAGAATCTCCTGTTCCACCACATCCCAAACGTCTCTGTTGGACTGAGATCTGCTGACTGTGGAGGACATCTGAGGACAGTGAACTCATCGTCATGTTTGAGAAGATCTGAGCTTCGTGACATGGTGTGTTATCCTGCTCAGTTGGTACCACACCATTAAACCGCCATCAGCCTGAACTGTTGGTGCACAACAGGATGGATCCATGATTTCATGGTGTTCATGCCAAATACTAAAGGTGGCAGCAGAAATAAAGGCTCTCACTAGGCAACATTTTTCCAGTCTTCTATTGTCCATTTCTGGTGAGAATATGCAAATTGTTGCCTCAGTTTCCTCTTCTTAGCTGAGAAGAGTGGCAACTGGTGTGCTCTTCTGCTGCTTGAGATGCTCTTCTGCAGACCTTGGTTGTAATGAGTGATTATTTGAGTTTCTGTTGTCGTCCTATCAGCTCAGGCATTTCTGGTCAGTTTCCTCTAAAATCAATAAGCCATTTCCTCCCAGAGCACTGCTGCTCACCAGATTCTCTTCTTTTGGCAGACCGCTTTCTGTAAACCTACAGGTGGTTGTGTGAAAATCCCAGCAGATCAGCAGTTTGTCAAACACTCAGACCAACACCCATGCTGCTTTCAAAGTCACGTAATCCATCTATCTGATGCTAAGTGTGAACTTCAGCGGGTCGTCTTCACCGTGTCTACATGCACTAAGTTGCCACTATGTGACTTACTGATTGAGGTATACCTAATGAAGTGGCCAGTGAGTGTACATACTCAGTCGCTGATGAGTTTTTTTTAGCTCACATGCTCTTGTGCTCAGGCTCTAATGCTTTATCAAACTGTATTTTAAATCATGATGTTTTATTTGAAATAACACATGAGCTTTTGGGTGGTTTTCAGGTGAGAAATGACACATTTTTGCCATGCTTTACGCTTCCAATTACATAACCACACTACATTATGCAAAACAGGATGTAGGATGCCAGCTCTAGTATAAAAACGCTTTTAAATCATAATTGTGTAAGCAAAGTGGCAGGTTTAGCTTCCTGTTCCTTTTGAGATCATGTTTGCCGAGACACGCGAGTGTTTTAATACGCAAACTCCTGATGATAAAATGTAAAATTCCTGATGACGGTCACAGAGCCCGTCTCAAAATCAGAAGTGGGAGAGTTTCCCCACACAGTGTGACTCCTGCCAGGCTTCGCGTTGAATCACAATCACGGAAACCATTAACCGACTTCCAGCTGACATCACATTTGTGCGGCGCCCTCTGCTTCCTGACCGGTCCGCTGGGAGGAGGGCGCCGTCGTATCGCCCGTTCAGAGGGGTTACAGACGAATCAGACTGAAGAGTCACGTTTGTCATTTCTGATTACGGTTGGCCCCACGTTCACAGTCACACTGGGCCCTGACATCAGTGTCAGCGGTGTCAAAGACTGTTTGCTAATGAGGAATACAAAAAGACTCATTTCCAGAGACATTTCCATTCTCTGTGTCGGTCTCTGAGCCACCCGCTTCCCTGTCTGTGACTCGCTCTCACACACGTGCAGACGCAGTCCTCCGTCGTCCTGTGCGGCCGGTCTCATGGTGGGCATTGAACGCCAGTGTGACTCAGAATATTCATGAGGCACTTGAACCCTGGACGGACCTCTTGGCCTTCCTCATGATAAGAGTATGAGTTAGCTGCAGACGGACGCGTCACGTTTCTCTGCTGAATGATGAGCTCAGATTCTGGATGATGATTGGCTGCTGGCTTCAAAAAAACAGGAAGTCGTTTAGTTTGAGTGTTTGTCATGTTACAGTTAATCTGTCACTATGTTCATAAACAAACTGTATGGACAAAAGCATCGGTGTCCCCAGAGTGCAGTGGCTTACACAGTCGCCTTATAAGTGAAAGGTCCCTGGTTCGATTCCGGGTGGGGACGGAAGCCACTCTCACCATGGCTCAGGAAGGGCATCCGGCATAAAACCTCTGCCAAATTACCAATATAGATTAAGCTACTGTGGCGACCCTTTGGTGAGAATACAAAGGAGCAGCTGAGGGTACATTATAGACAAAAGTATTGGGACAGAGCTGTTAATGATGAATCCAGCTGTTTGATTCAGTCCCACAAAAGCCAGCAGCTAGCCATGCAGTCTTTACAAATATGAGTGAAAGAATGGGTGGCGCTAAAGAGCTCACTGAATCCCAGCGTGGTACTGTAACAGGAAGCCACCACTGCAACAAGTCAGCTGGTGACATTTCTTCCCTCCTAGATATTCCACCATCAGCTGGAAGTCTGAAGCATTTAGGAACCACAGCAACTCAGCCACCAAGTGTCAGATCACGTCAAGTTACAGAGCGGGGTCACCGAGTGCTGAGGAGCAGAGTGTGGAAAAGTGTCCAACTCTGGCTTTAACATCAGCACAGAAACTGAGCACCAGGAGCTTCATGCAGGCCTTACATCACCAAGTGTCAGAGGGAGTGGTGTGAAACACACCAACACTGAACTCTGGAGCAGTGGAAGTGTGTTCTGTGGAGTGACCAATCATTGTTCTCTGTCTGCAGTCTGATCAACATCAGTGTCTGACCTCACAAATGGGCAGAAACTCCCACAGACTCTCCAACAGGTTGCAGAAAGCCTTCCCAGCAGAGTGGAAGCTGTTCCAGCTGCAGAGGGACCAAGTCCACATTAATGGAAGATCATAAAATCTTCTGTATGTGTCCCAATACTTTTGTCCATATAGCGTAGTGGTTTCTGAATATTGTTTGAGTCTGATGGTTTACCACAGGGCCCCTCTGATGAGCCTTTTAGAAGACCAGTTGCATCAGTCTGAGCTTTTTCTGGTTTTCTCGGGAAAAAAGATCTTGGAAAAAATCCTGAGTCTCGGCCTCCAGGAAAACTGGGAAAAAAAAAACCGACTTTGGATGATTTTGTGTAATTAAACGTCCTCCACTCACTTGTTTGTCCAACACGCAGCTCCCGGCCAGCCAGTGAGCGTCGACATCTGCTGTTGTAGTTCGTTTTCTGCCTTTGGCGACACACCAGACCAAACATTATGGTATTTTTTTTTTGGTAAATGTGTGTTTTAATGTGTCACCTTGATAAATGCACCCATCCGTGTGTGTGTGTGTGTGTGTGTGTGTGTGTGTGTGTGGTTTCTCTTTTTTTTTTTCAAATTTGCAGTGTCTCCCTCACATTTGTTAATCTTGATTAATGGCCCTAATGCGTTTGGTATTTGGTCTCCGTTCTCCACCCACTCTTATCTCCTAATGTGACTTTGGCGGCGCTGACAGCCCAGTAAGCAAAGAGAAAAAGAGAAATGAAGCAAGCAGAGAGCGACAGCGAGGCGGACCAGCCTGCGAGAAGCTCTGGAGGCAGATGAGCGTGAAATCTCACTTGGATGACAGGAGAGATGTTCCCATCAAAAACAGAAAGAACAGCTCAGGCCTGCTGTCTTCTGATCGCACACGTACAGCGCGCCGTTTATGCGCTTCAAATAAAACAGACTCGCAGCCGACCTCCATCCATCCTTCATCCATACTCAGGGATATTTTCACACAGCAGGGCTTTCAGTGGCTTCAGCCTGCAACATTTACTGCTTTCTTCATGCGTGTACACAACAGTCCCTGCTACATCCTCAACTGAACCTCTGATGCAAGCTTTCATTTTTGGCTGTCAGTCAGAATTCATGCAGAGTGTTGGTGGCTATCATTTGTAATGGCTGAAAGACAAAACCAGGAACTACACAGTGACTTTCTGGAGTGTTCAGAGTGTTAGATCTGTGGAGTTTATTAACTGTGTTGGGTTATACTAACTGTCAGTCATATTTTGGAGTTCAGGAGCCTAATTTCACCCGTCTGCCGGAGTTCATGTTTGACCCCACAACAGCACAGCAAGCTGAAACTGGACTTCCCAGTGAGGAAAACTTGAGCCTGTTTTTTCCTTCAACTTAATGATTATAAAATGTTCGGTTGGTACAGCTGCCACAGCGTTTTTGTTGATGTTGGTACACTAAGCTTATATTCCTGTTTTCAAGCTGGTGTTGAACGTAGCTAGCTGTGTTCAGATTATGCAGCGTAGTGTTTTACGCATTCACCTTAAAAACGTATCCAGAGTGCCGCATGAGAGCTAAGAACAAAGCTAAGCTTCTTTTTATCCTTATTTTATTTATTTAGAAAAGAGCTGGAAACGTTGCATTCAAAAATATCTGGCCTTGTTTTTTTACTTATTTTTATAAACAAACTAAAAAAACACTCAGACCGCACAGACCTCCGCCAAGCAGCTTGAGCCTTTGACCTCTCTACAACACATGCACACACACACACACACACACGTAGTCATGTTATGTGGGGACATCAGACTGGTGATTTTTTTTTATCCCATCAACGGATTCTTCCCAAAATTTAATCATCTCTTCCTTTTATGAAGCCAAAGCCATAAAAAAAAATTCAGCCAAATCCGTTCAAAAGTTTTTGAGTTATTTTGCACACAAACAAACAAACAAACAAACCAACACTGACAAAAACATAACAGCAGAGGGAACAACTTGTATAGACCTGTTTACAATTTCTCCACCGTCACAATCACAATTATTATGGTAATTTACATTTCTAAGAACTTTTGATAACAAAAACACACAAACCAAAACGAGCCAATCAGTGAGCAGCAGAACATCGAGCTGAAACGTAAAATAAATGACGCTCACACTTCACTATTGTAGCTTTGTAACAGCAGATCTCCATCCTTCAATGAATAAGACGTTCTGAAGTGTTCAGGAGTGTGTTATTTGTTTCCCAGACCTTACCCTGCCACACGTGATACGCTGGAGGATCAGCCAATCAGGACGCATTTAATCGCTGCTGTCAGGAGTATTCATATTAAATATTTACCAGCACATCAAATCCTGCTGGAACCAACCCACACAATGCAAGCTTGGGCTCTTTTACAAGGGTTTGGTGGAATATCTTCTGGAGGACATCAAAAGCTGTATTCCACAAAGTGTCTCATTTTGGACTTGACCACGATATGTGCACGAGTCCCTGTTTGTGTGCCACATTTCCTCCAGTCTATTTTTATTTTTAAGTTTTCTAACATGTCCTACACTGTCCCACACAGGCGTAGTGTTTTCCACACAGGTAGTTTGTGGGGATCTGGTCACCCTAAAAACAATCAGTCAGACTGATTTCAGGAAAAGGGAGTTCTTCCTTCCCACAGTCACCAAGTTCTGCTCACAGAGGATGGTCTGATTGTTGGGTTTTCTCTCTGATAAGCTTGAGGCGACTTGTTGTGAATTGGTGCTTTATAAATAAAACTGTATTGAATATAAAGGTACAAAGCAGGCATCTGTGATGGTATCAGGTGTATCTATGTAGCTGCCTGTATGTGGCGCTACCACTGACTGAACATGTTCTGCATGGCTACAACAGCGTGGTTTCATGCACAGTGTTTGACCAACCTGCTGCCAGTTCAGATCTATCTCCTACTGATGTATGGAAGCGTTGCACCAACAACCAGCTAGATTTCCAACATCAAACTACAACAATCAGTATCCTTCGTTCTAAAACCGTCAAAGTGTTTTTAAAAGTGAAGGTGATGGAACACGGCAGTAATCACACCTCTGTGCCAACAGAGTGAAAAACCACATCAGTTTGGATTTTTACAAGGTAAAAAGCAGAATTGGGCCATTTGGATGACAAATGTTGCCTTTTGCTTTGGCAAAACCAGATCCAAGTCCAAAACTCTGCTTTTAACTTAATACTAGTTTCAATCTTAAGGATTTGAGCGGGCTCCAGGAAATAGCCGGGGCCCTGGTCCTTACGCGGCCCTTCGGGGGCCAGTTTAGGGTGAACTGGCCAGACAGCTGCTGGTCATTGTTCTTAATGACAGCTCCATCTGCTTCCCTTCCCTCTCCCTAGCGTACTAACAAATTAGCCAACACAGAGACTCTGTCCAAGTCCCTGAACTCTGCTGTTTTTCTTGGCCCGTGTGTTACTGCAGTGTTTTTGGTGGTTACATGAATGCAGTGTGGTGCTCTGTCCGTGAAGTTCAGCTCGTGGAATGGACTTCATGAGCTCCAGCCTGTGTGCAGTGACTGTGAGACGTGAGGCTGCTGGAGATGTGGACGTGTTTTCAGATGAGTCTCCCTCTGAGACATTAACCAGAGGTCACATCAGGCTGGCCAAAGCTTTTCTGCTTTTTTCCTTTTATTTGGGGAATTTTACAGGACGGTCTGTCCCTGTGGCGTAGTGGTTTACACAAGAAAAAGGTCCCTGGTTCAATTCCAGATGGTGAGACAAGCCCCTCTTACTGTGGAGAGTGGCATCAGGAAGGGCATACGGTGTAAAACCCGTTAGGGGTTGCCACAGCGGATCGTGTATTATGAATCCACATTTGGATTAGGCAAAGTTTTTACGCCGGATGCCCTTTCTGACAAAACCCTCCCAGCCACAGGGCCCACACCCATGCCCTTTACCTGGGCTTGGGTGTGGGCCCTGTGGCTGGGTTGCCGTGATCATACTCTGCATGTGATTAATACCTATGATGGGTAGACGTGGGGTCAAAGGTCAAGGTCACATGAGGTCATATGTTCATCTGTCTGTTAGAAAATGTACCACTACAGGAGCTGACCTGTTGGCTGGCTCTTTACCAAACTCTGTGTGGTTCGTACCTATGATAGGTAGAACATCTGAGTGCATTTACAAGATTGTGGGGTCAAAGGTCAAGGTCACATGCGGTCATATGTTCATCTATCTGTTAGAAAATGGACCGCTACAGGAGCTGACCTGTGTGCTGGATCTTTACCAAACTCTGTGTGGTTCGTACCTATGATAGGTAGATCATCTGAGCGCATTTACATGATTGTGGGGTCAAAGGTCAAGCTCACACACAGGGTCTGATCCGAGGCGGAGGCAAGACTCAGATTTGTTCAGCAGCTGTTTTCAGGACCCGCTCTTGGACCCTGTGCAGAGAACAGTGGACACGCACAGGCGGGAGGAGGACATTATGCTATTACAGGAAAAGATTTGGAGACTGTCTCAGCTCTGCTCTCTCTCCCACCCATCACATAGTTCCCTCCACCACATAACCCCCTGGAGGGGTTAAGCACTCTGCTAGTAATGACCATGCTTCAGACAGGACTTTTAAGCCTTGGTGCCTTGCCGGAGCCACTGAGTAATTCAGCCAAAAAAAAAAGAGAAAGAAAGAAAGAAAGAAAAAGCCATGACTCAAGCCGATGCCTGAGGGAGGGAGTGGATGTTTTTGGAGGAAATTGACAGTGTGTGGAGCTCAGCAGCCCCAAGGCGCACCCCTGCCCTGCTCAGGCTCAGAGACCCTGCCGGGGAAGGTGCTGAGGTGGCTGGTAGAAGATGTGTGGGCCTCGGGCAAGAGAAGATGCTGCAGAAAAATATCCACCCCACCGAGCCGTGCATGAATACTGTAGTGGAGCAGCGAGTCTTAAGCTGTGGACAGGAGAGGCAGGAATCAGCTGTTTGTTTTCCAGTCTGTATTGACCTGGCTAATTCCAAAAGCAGATTAAACAGCTTTAGAAACACTTCCAGTTATATTTAGGAGCTTCGTAATTTATTAGAAGAGGAAATAAAGTCTTGCGGCGCTTATTCTAACATTTTAAAGCTCCTTCTTAAAACAGGTGCTTGTTTGTACTTGACACATAAAACCATGTTTCTCTGAGCCCCTCCGCATCCACCCAAAAGTGAGAGAAAAAACGCGTTTCACTTTTTTATTTGCGTCCAGCCGCGTGTGGACAGCCTGCCCACGCCGCCTGTCCTTGGCAGCTCAAGCATGCAGCCATGTAATCTGCGTTCCACTCCTCACTGATGGAGTTCACAGGTCCAGAGGGCGCACTGGTGCACCATCATACCTCGCGCCGCCGTACACTGGAGAATGACTGCCTCGGCTGTTAGCGCCGGCCGGTCCGGTCTGCTGAGGAGGCAGTAGACGGTAATCTGCTCGGTCACGCTCCAGCTCTCCCGCGGGACTGCGGGGATTAAAACCCAGCGCAGGATATAGCGTCCAACAAATGCGTGACCGCGCCGGGAATTTCCATGTAATTGTGAACGAAGCACCATGAGCTCTCCTTCTCCTTCTCCTCCCCTCTATCGAGCTATAAATACCACCAAGACTCCCCAAAGGCACTAAGTGCTGAGGAGCAGGTGAGAAACCAAGCCTGAGCTACAAGGACACGAGAAGGTGCAAGCAAGGAATGACGTCCTCCCTGTCCTCTTTTCCTCTGGTCCTTCCTTGATTAGTTTGCAGGGAATAGATTCAGACTCCTGTGAATGCATTTTAACGTGAACATGTGCATCATAAAAGCTGACGCTGCACATTTTTCCCCCACATGAAGGCAATGCCACGGCTCAGAACAGGCTCACATCTTCATATTCATGTCCTGAGATGATGAGCTTTTTTCTGCGTCAGTTTTTACAGGTGGGTTCATCAGTTTCGGGACAATTACATATTTTTTGTAATGTCGCCTCTGTACACCACCACAGTGGCTTTCAGCTTTAATTCAAGGAGTTTGACTAAAGAATTGCATTAACTGTTGATGAATTACAGCCTTTTTTATTCATAAACTCAATTTTCAGAGGTTCAAAAGTAATGGGACAACTGACTGAGAAACAGATTGATGTCCAGGTGAGGCCTGTTCCTTCATTATTCCAGGACAGATTAAGCAGAACAAGGATCTGGAGTTGATTCCAAGTGTTAACTTGCATTTGGTGGCTGTTCACTGAAACTCTCAACATGAGGTCAAACAGATGTGGACGAGAGGCAAGGAGGTCGTCATTAGGGTGAAAACCAAAATAAACCTATCAGAGAGAGAGTAAAGACTTTAGCAATGCACTGACCACCTCAGCAACACCAAAAGACCTGGAAGAGCACGCAAGACAACTAAAGTGGACTGTCACAAAGGTCAAAGTCTACAATCAAGAGACACCTTCATGAATGTAAATACAAAGAGTTTACAACAAGGAGCAAACCACTGGTTCCACTGAAGAACTGGAAGGACAGATTAGACTTTGCCAGAAAACCTCAAAATGAAAGTAGCCAATTGAGGTGGTTTGAACATCTGACCAGCGTGCCTCCTGGGCTCCTCCTTGGTAAGGTGTTTTGGGCATGTCCCACCAGGAGGAGAGCCTGGATCAGACCCAGGAGAAATTACATGTCTGTACTTGGACTGCTGAACCTGCAACCCAGATAACCAGGAGAGGATGGATGGATGGATGGATGGATATCTACGTGAGACAACATGGGCCAGTGGAACCTGGTCACTAGTGTTTATTGATGATGTGATGCTGATAGCAGCAGCAGGATGATTGTGAAGTGTACAGGGCTATACTCTCTGCTCACATTCAGACAAATGCTGCAACCTGATTGGACAGAGCTTCACAAAGCAAATGGATAATGAACCAAAACGTACAGCAAAAGCAAGACAAAAAAATGGAATATTCTTCAATGCTCAAGTCAGTCGCCTGAGCTCAACACAACAAAGCAGCTTTCAGTTACTGAAGGCAGAGACCCACAAACAAGCAGCAACTGAAGACAGAGACCCACAAACAAGCAGCAACTGAAGGCAGAGACCTACAAACGAGCAGCGACTGAAGGCAGAGACCCACAAACAAGCAGTGACTGAAGGCATAAACCCACAAACAAGCAGCAACTGAAGACAGAGACCCACAAACAAGCAGCAACTGAAGGCAGAGACCCACAAACAAGCAACAACTGAAGGCGGCTGCAGTAAAGGCCTGGCAGAGACTCTCAAGGAGGAAACACAGCATCTGGTGACGTCCGTGGGTTCTAGACTTTAGACAGTCACTGACTGCAAAGGATTTAATCCAAGTATTAAAAATAATTTGTTATAAATATTATATATTAGATATTTAAAATGATGTTATTTTGTCCCATTACTTTTGAGCGTCTGAAAAAAGGGAAGGATGTATAAAAACGGTTGTCATTCCTAAACATTAATGCACTTCTTCAGTCAAACCCCTTGAATTAAAGCTGACAGTCTGCACTTCAGTCTCATTTTCACTGATTTAAAATAGATTATAGATAAAAAAAAAAAAATGTGGCATTGTACCAAAACTCATAGCCCTACCTGAAGCTCTTTAAACATATCACCACACGGAGTCATTATTGCTTTTTTTTTTCTCATTTGGATAAATTGTGCCTCGGCGGTGAAGCATCATCCCCTTTTTTAACGTAATCTTCTGAAGTCATTGAACGGCTCTCATGAAAACAGCGACTGTAGGATTTTGAGGTTGAGCTCTCAGTCATTTGAAAAAGTGGGTTAGCGTGCTGTCTGTCCTTGAAGAGGCATTCTGGCACAGCACCAGTCCTTCAGGAAGTGAATCATTCTTGTCAGGACAGAGCAAGGCTCTCACAGGAAAGCTTTACATTAACCCTATCCCACAGTTACTCCGTCTTCCTGCTGTCAGCTGAGGCAACGGCGCCCACTCTTCAGGCGCCTGAGAACATTCTGAATGGTAGTACATCAAACCTGATAAGTTCTGTCGATGCGGCGTGCTGACTTAATGACACCGTTTTTCAAAACAAATTTGGCTTCACATCTGCAGATTGTCTAAATGGGACGTGTGCACCGGAGCCTCAGTCGGCTGCAAGGCCCCAAAAAAACGCCAACCGTCCACGCGGTCCGTCGAGAATTCATGGCAGGCAGCTGTGACAGGGGGTCCCAGCAGCTGTCCATAGAAGGCCGAGAGAGGCTGCCGACTGAGGCCTCGTTCACATGCAGCCAAACATCCAGCTGAGCTGAGAGCAATCATCCTGCAGGGCACCGCTCCCAGGATTTTCCACCGCGTTTCAGGCAGCCGCTCATTACGAGTGGAAGAAGTGTGGAAGCGCGTGTTTCAGTGGTTGCAAGGTCTCCAAAGTATTACGCATGCATTCACACGCACATACACTCATGTACCCTGCACCATACATATCCTCCTGTGTTCGTTAGCAGGCATCCTTTCTTCCTGAACGCTTCCCTATTATAGCCCCAAAACCCTTGACAGGTGTCAGCTGTACTCAGCTCACCGACTCACCAGAGCCTCCCCAGAAATAATCCGCCCTCTCTTTTCCCATCTCCCACTGTAGATTTCATCACAATTTCTGGACAAATTTAAGCGGAGTTGCTGACTTTTATGGGAAAGACTTTTATTTTGATTCGGTATAAATCCTATCTCGGGGGTTGGTGGGTAGGAGTGTTTCCCCCCTCCCTTCCCGTCTGCCCGTCTTCCTCTCTTTCCGCCCCCGTCTCCGTTGGACAAGCAGGCTTATGTCATGTGGAAAGTGTCTTCGCTGAAGCAGCTCGAGGACACTGGGAAGCCATTACCATTTTCAGCATTGCTCCCCCCCCCCCGTGTGGAACATTGTCATCTAAGTTTCCCTCGTTTGAGTGAGTGGAAAAGCCTCCAGGTTTTAAAGGGACTTGATCCCCTTTTCCAGACATATTCTCAGGGGATTAAGCAGCGAGGCCCAACTAAAGCACCCTTAATCAAATCAAAATAAATAGCCCCCTTCACAATGGAAGATGCCACATTTTCCATTTCTATTTTGCAGGGGATTTGTCCCAGGGAGGAAATACTGCAGCGGAGGAGGCTCGGTGCCTAAAGGGGGCTGTTCTTTGCTGAGTGTGTGGGTGTGGACAGCACGTCCATGTATAGGTGGCTGCTGAATGTATGTACATGTTTGACAGCGTGGTGATTCTCTCTGAGACGTTCTTGCAGTTGGAGCTTTTAAAAGCCAAAATGGAGGAGTTTAAGCGTGCCTTAGGAAAGCTCCTGGCATCACGGCTGCGTGGCACTCCAGGGCGGCAAGAAAGCATTTACTGCAGATTAAAGCTCCTCTCGAGTGTTTCACAAAGTCAGCCTTAAGCTTGGCAATTGTTCCCGGGGCCACACAGCTACCTGCAATTCACCAGGCCACGCCCCAAAGTACAACCTCAGCTCCAGAAGGTTGTGAGGCGGCGCTAATGTTAAAAACACAATGCAATAAATATTTAATTCACTAAAGAACACAGAAAACATATCAGATGTTAAAGTGAGACATTTTACTGTCAGTTGAAAAATATTAGCTCATCCTGAACCTGATGGCAGCAATACGTCTCCAACAAGTTGGACAGCTCCATGTGTCCCACTGTGTAGCGTCCCCTCTTCTTTTAACAACCGTCCATAAACATCTGGGAACTGAGGAGACCAGCTGCTGGACCTTTGGGACAGGAATGTTGTCCCATTATTGTCTCATATAGGATTCCAGTTGCTCAACAGTCCTGGGTCTTCTTTGTTGGTGAGAGGTCTGGACTGCAGGCAGGCCAGTCCAGCACCCGGACTCTTCTACTATGAAGCCATGCTGTCGGAATAGCTGCAGGATGTGGTTTAGCATGGTCTTGCTGAAATATGCAAGACGTGGTCTGGAGGGGAGCAGATGTTGCTCAGTGTCCACATATGTCGTCTTCTTTGCATGATAGAGCTTTAACCTGCATGTGTGGACAGCACGGCCAGCTTTGTCCACAGACGATGATGTGTGGAAGTGTTCCTGAGTCCATGCAGTGATTTAATGACAGAATCATGTCTGTTTGTAATGCAGTGCTGCCTGAGGGCCTGAAGACCACCAGCATCCAGGATTGGTTTTCAGCCGTGTCCCTTGGTCA
>VUQH01041974.1:0-16329 GCA_015106775.1 Etroplus canarensis | reverse complement strand
GCATCTCACTGTTACTTTTAGGCAGTTGTAACTAGTGAATTTCTCCATTGTGAGATCAATAAAGTTCTATTCTACTAATGACCTAGATGGGTTCATCCAAATAAACACTGCTGATTATGGCTGATCACAAAAGCTGATATCTAGACAGACCCTCTACTATATATAATAAAATAAGCAAAGGATATTGAACTAACCCACAACTTGTAGTATGGCCTCTAGTGCTATTGTTACAGGTTCCAAGACTGGTAATGCCACTGTAACAAATGATGTTGGTTCAATGTCTCCTGGTTCTGAAAAATACAGGTAGATGTGTCAGAGGAATGAAGACATGAACCATGCATTTCTCTTCCCAATCTTCCACTGAGAGGGCAGAGTCCTCACCTTAGGAAACCCAGGTGGAACCCACTAAGCACATTGGTTCCACACATCTTCATTCTGAGCTAATGGGGACTTTCTATTTTACAGTAGCACATTACTTTTGGTTGGTTAATACTATATTTTTTTTTTTTTTAAGGGCAAAAGTAAATCAAATCCAAGGTTTAAAATCCTAACAGAATACCAGGAATAAAGACATAATTTGCATGTCACACTATGCATAAATAGAATGTGTCTAATAAAATGGTGCGTGTTAAAACAAACTGAACACAATGTGTTGGTCGGTTTGTTTTAACACGCACCATTTTATTAGACACAAACTACTACAGTATCTAATTTGCCTAAATCTTATCGAGATGAGATAAGAGCATTTGGACAGCTTTTTTGCACTTTGCCTGATGCAAAATGAATTTTGCACTGCTATAACAGCAAAATGAACTTGGAAACATCCTTAAATGCAATCTGCACCTGACAGTTGATCTCAGACTAGACTAGCAAAATATAGCATGAAATGTGTGGTTTTGTTTCTTGGATTATAATACTAGATTTTTATCATTTTGTGTTTGAGGAAATGAATTCAGATCCAGAGGAAGGACTATCATTCACCCCTGTGACCCAGACTTGATCCCATGTCAACCTCAGCTCCCAGTTCCCCACCATCAACATGACAGACCTTGGGAGTTCAACACTTGTGCCTCAAGTTTCCAGCCCTACCTACACAACCTCCAACAGCCCCTCTAACTTCAACTCCAGTTCCCACTCCTTTCAACCACTCCAACTCCCAGGTCCAAGAAGAAGTGAGGCAGCTCAGCATTGCCTTAAGGCTGAAGCTGTACTCACTGCCCTGGACAAAAGGACCAAGCAGGAAGCTGCACTGGAGGCTGAATGGCAGAAGGGATGCTGTGCTCCAGTTGATGGACCCTTGTGGTAGATACATCCTGCTCATGGCAGACTTCATGCAGACACTGCCACCGGAAGTGCTGTCTAACTTTAAATGGACATTGCAAAACTTGATGCATGAGACCAAGCAGAAAGTTTGCCTGCCTGGCAACAATGCAGTAGGAATGTAGATGAATTGTCTTCTACTGTGATGGGGGGCGCAAGTCAGACAGCTTTCACCCTGCCATTTTGTCTGTTTATTCCTTCCAAGGTGTTCCATAGTGTTAATAAATTTCACTTTCCAGAAACAAAGTCCCAGATTTATACACTGGGAACACAAACCTGAAAGTGTTTCAAAGAATTTGGTTTACCGTGTAAGCCAAACAAGGCGAGGGTAGTCAGTCTGCATGTTTTGGTACAAATTTAATGACTTCACATTCTTGTATTATCTTTGAAATGGGTTAGTGTAACAGATTTACTGCTCTACTCCTAAAATTCCAGAGAATTTAATAAGCTTGCTGGATAAACTATACTGTATTTCACCCCTGGGATTAATTATTCTCCCCTGCCTAGTGTAGACACCTTGCTCAAGGGCACCTCAGAGCTCAGTGGGGTGAGCCAGGATCTCCTTGGCCTCTGATCCACCTCCACACAAATCCAGGGTGAGGTCTTGAACCAGCTGGTTTTGGATGACCCCCAGCTCCAGACAGGTCTTGAGCTGGCAGAACTGATGCACCAAACCACTGCTGCCCCATCTTATGGCCAACTAAAGCCATAGCAACCTTGAGTGCAATTGAAGCACTGACAGTTTCAATCCCATGTCTGCAAAAAAGTTCAGAAGAGACTGGGCATTTTAATCTGCTAATATATAAATCATTACACATTCAAATGAATTTGACACAGCACCAAAAGTATAACCAAGTTCTTAAAGAGTAAATTTGTTAATCTTTATGCAGACTCACTGACCCACACTCTAAAACACTGCAGATTAAAAATAAAGAACTAATGGCAGAATATAAAGTAAAATGTTAACTTGGGTTCATTTAAGCTTTATTTCAAAACTGGACAAATTCTAGACATGCAGCAAGACCAGAGGTCAATCCTGCTGCAGCTTTGTGACCAATTATGGTGTTTGGATGAAAACATCTTGATTAGTGTTTTTTTTTTTTAAAGATCAGTCATTTAGGGACTTATAGGATTAATCAGGATGGATGTTCACAAACAAGGCAAGACACTTTCTCTACTGTGGCAGGCTTCAGTCTGCTCCAATTCTGTCTCACCAGCTTCAGAAAATATATCTTGATGCTGCCCAGTATTTTAGGGAGTCCTCTGGCTTTGCCAAATGCTGCTGTCAAGGGCAAAGCATGACTGAATAAAACTGAAGTTTCAGCAGGAACTCAACATTCAAAGCCTCTGGATCTCCTTGATCAAAACTCACCAAACACTATCCAAACCCACAACCCAACATTGAATGAGGGATTGCCACAGCAGATTAATCAGCATTTGTAATCTGGCCCTTCCTGATGCAACCATCCTTTGAGAATGGCTTATGTCACTACCTGGAATCAACCCAGGGACTAGTGGTGGGCAGATTGATCCAAATATCAATACTAGCCTGGTGAGATCGATTCTTTACTTTAAGTTCTGCTCTTGTTTGCAATGCTGCGGTTTCGTCAAAGAGGAAACTGCCAGGTCGCCAGACTCACCGCTCTTGTGTCAGCGCAGAGCGGGCACACTTTGCTCCCCCTCTTGTGTTTCAGTGTTGTGACATGACTTAGATACTCAAAGCAAACAAGCAAGTTGCCGGCTCAGGTTCATGACTGATGTGAACAGAGAAAATACACCAGAATGGTGGAGAGGAAGAGGGTTGTGGGTTTTTTTTTTTCCAAAAGCAGGGCAGTTGGTCACAAAGTGCATTAAAAGGAAAAGTTAATATACTATTCTTGAATAAGAACCTGTAACCAAAACCTTTGTTCTGCAGACTAAAGGCTTTGGGGGTGGTTGTTTACAGATTTATATCTTCACCAGTTTTTTTTTGTTGAATTTTAATTTGTTTCTCAACAGTACTTGTTTAATTTGTGTACTGGTTTGCGTGCACTTCAAGATTTTTCTGAAAAAATTTGATAGTAAAGCATTTTCTATTTAATTATAAACTTTGTCCTAATTCTGTCCTGGGTTTTAACTATTTAATAATAAAAAATGAAATGTCACAAAACACTAAAGGTCATGAAAATTGAGATTTAGCAATTCAATGACGCATCCACCTTATTGAAGTATCGGCGATACTGGCCCATATTTACTTTGTATCAGATCAATATAAATATGCAGTATCGCACACCACTACCAGGGACCTCTTAACTTGTAAGGCAAATGTGTAAACCATTAATTGTTGGCTGTTGTGTATATAAATGAGCAACTCCAAAATTTCTGTTGAGAAAATGAGAGCAAACCTTACAAGTTTTAGATATACTAATAGTCAAAATGCCACACCTTGGTTTTGGGTTTTTTGTTTTTTTTTTGGAAAATGATGTGCCTGGGAATGTTGTGCTGTGTATTAGTTTTAAGTCAAGACTAGGCTAAGCACTCAAAATAATGGATTTCATGCTTTGATTTTGTTAAATATAAAATCATGCCATTGTTCAGATGTTGTTGATTATAAAGGATGGATTATATGGTGCAGTAGTTTACACATTTGTCTTGCAAGTGAGAGGTTTCTGATTTGAGTCCAGGTAGGGTGACCACATCCCAATAAACTAAATGTGGGACATACTAGCAATGCTGGGAGGTAGACTGAAAATTTCTGTAACTTGCAAATAAAAGTTGCAATACATTTTTCAGGTTACAGGATTGTAATGTGGTATGAAAAGGCCAAATATATTCACTGAAACATTTCCAGCTCTCTTGCTAAGTAAAAACTAAGGGTAAAAGGAAGCTTCACTTTGATCTTAAGGTCTGACAGTCTTTATCCTCTTCTCTATTTCTGCTGCTGTTCTTTCTGGAATCATCTTTGGATTTCAGGGATAAATCCATACTCTGGCATACCTTTTATTGAGCAGTTTTAGCAATTGTTGGCCAATTGTGACATGCACATATACTACTCAAAAAAAATTAAAGGAATGCTTTTTAATCAGAGTATAGCATCAAGTCAATTAAATTTCTTGACTACTGATATGGTCAGTTAAGTAGCAGAGGGGGTTGTTAATCAGTTTCAGCTGATCTGGTCTTAATGAAATCAACAGGTGCACTAGAGGGGCACCAATGAGATGACCTCCAAAACAGGAATGGTTTTACAGGTGGACACTGACATTTTGCCCTGCTCAGCATTTCTGTTTTTTCTCTAGTTTTGCATTTGGCTAGGGTCAGTGTCACTACTAGCATGAGGTGATACTTGGACCCTACAGAGGTTGCACAGGTAGTCCAACTCCTCCAGGATGGCACATCAATACATGCCATTGCCAGAAGGTTTGCTGTCTCCCAGAAATTTCTCAAGAGCATGGAGGAGATTCCAGAAGACAGGCAGTTACTCTAGGAGCGCTGAAGGTCCTTAACTCATCAACAGGGCCAGTATGTGCTCCTTTGTGCAAGGAGGAACAGGATGAGCACTGCCAGAGCCCTACAACATGACCTCCAGCAGGTCACTTGCGGGAATGTCTGACCAAACAATCAGAGTCAGACTTCACGAGGGTGGCCTAAGGGCCCAATGTCCTCTGGTGGGCCCTGTCTTCGCTGCCAAGCACAGTAAAGCTTGATTGGCATTCTCCACAGAATACCAGCATTACCTGGTCCATCTTTTGATGCATGAACCTTTGAATGGAGAATCCCCCACCATTTTGCAATGCAAGTTTCAGGCTTATCGGGACTCTCCAGGCTAGCTCTAAAATTCTGTCTGCAGCAGAGGTGAGAGTCCATATGGGTTTTCTCTTTCCCTTTGTCTTTAATAGGGGAGCAGCCAATCGCAAATGGAGCACAACCTGTTAAATAGGTGATTCTTGGCAGATGTGGGGAAATCTCCCAGTCATCATCTTAGACTGTGTGGTGTTCCCCAGCTGGTTTGGACTCCCTATTTTTCTTGCTTGGTAAGCCAAATGGCAGACTAATTGTTTTAGTCATTGTAGCATTTGTTGTTTCCTGCACTGATTTATTATTTATTTGGTCATTTTGGGGTGTGATAACTTTTACCATATGTAGAAAATATAAGTTTGTGACAGTGTTTGTTTTCAGGCAGAGCACTAATTGCTGTTTGTAGGATTATTTTATTCAGTATTTTACCCTCCATTTATAGACTTTTGTTTGTTTAGTGATTATATTAGATTTTAATTCTTCTGTGTAAGGTGACCACATTTTAACAAACTGAATATGGGATGCAACCTTCCCAAATCTCTTTTCTATCTCAGTGACCACTAAAAGTATTATTTCAGTAAGAGTTTTGTCTAAGAATCATTTGGGTTTCAGTGGGGACGCATCTATTAACATGCTTTTGAGCTACAGGTTTCTCGTGACAGAAACGTGGCAGAAACATGACAAAACCCCTCTGAGAATCACCTACCTCCCAGTTTCACCCTGTTATAGTACTTATGGTACTCTTCTTTGTTTTGTATGAAAAGCTTATGACTAGAAGGTGAGATCATTTTTCCTCATTATTGGCTTATCTTCACTGGCTCCCTGTTTAATTCAAAATTGAATTTAAAATCCTTCTACTCACAATCAGGCCCCATCCTGTCTTAAAGAATTCATATCTTCCTGGTAAAATAGAGTTCATCCTTCCCACAGTCGCCAAGTGCTTGCTTATCATTTGCTCTCTAATGCTGTAGGGTCTACCTTTTTGGTATGCAATGTTTTTAGGTGACATTTGATGTGAATCGGTGCTATAGGCAGAAGAAGATGGTGGACTAATGGACAGTCACCCTGGTCACCCTACTCCTGTTTTCAGTGCTGTTGCTGGTGGTGGTCTCAGGCATGGCATTACTGGGAGTTCATGCTCTTCACAGGTGATATAATTTATTTGCAGGTTTAGTGTGGTCTTTTATTTGTCTTGTTGTGTTGTCAGTTGACTGGTAGCCTACTCCCAGTGCCCCAGCAGTGGGTGGTTGGCTTTTCCCAGCCATAGTATGACTGTCCATCTTGTTTTGTCCTTCTGATATTACTTTAGTAGAGATTTGAATAAACAGCCAGTTATGTCACCTAACCCACACTGACTGTTGTAGCCTCTTAAAGCCCCTGCATTTATTTATCTTATGTTAGGTTTTCTATTTGGTTCCTCCTTTGTTAGAATTGAATAGTATTGGCCAAGTGTTTACTGCTTTTTGCATGTAAAATTCCTGTTAGACTTTAATAGAAATGATGCCGTCTGAATATATACTCTGCCATTTACCTCATAATACCTCAGGACGAGTGCAGCTTGAGTACTCCTTTAGAGGCTATTAAAAAAAATACCTGCTTCATTAATTGCGTCATAATTCCATATGGCTAGGTTTAAAAGTGTAGTGTTATGTGTCTGCTTTTAATTAATCCAAACAGAGTTGGTGATATAATTGCAAACAGGCTGTCAGTCTTGGCATATAGTCACACTCAACTTTCAATAGAACCACCCTACTGGACGCCTGTTATCTAAATATAAATTTGCTTTATTTGACTTGGGGATTAAAATGATAAGATCTTACGTCTGGTGACTCTCATTCTTTTAAAATATAATAGCCAAGTCATCTTTTCAAACAAGGTTCTCTAAATTCAAAAGACAACTCCATCCCAATGGGGATGCCTTACGATCAGCTCAAGGCTTCCCTGAGTAGTTTTGGGTAGAAATAAGCAAATTTTATATAAGACGGTGTTTAAATGAGGTCTGTGCTCCTCTGTTTTAGTCTAAACAGTAAACTCTTGTGGTTGTTTCCCATCCAGGTACAACCAACCTTTCAATGAATCATCATTCCTGATCTGCATTTGTGTCACTGGTTTACTGGAGCCACCACCTGAAATTGGGGTCTTTGTGTTCAGCCACCTGAATTAGTGTCTGCAGCAGAGGTGTGCTGCTCCAGATAATTCCAGTCTCATCAACCACTCATCCCTGTGGCAGGACTGTACCCTAGTGCAGACCAACCTCCCATGTTACACGCAGAGCTTCTGGAAGTTGCTAAATCACCGGAAGCTCACAACCTCTCAGTGTTCCCCAAAGGTCTTGGCGTACAAATGCCTCCTGGGATGGGATGAGATGAGATGATGCTGGGGCAGAGTCTGAGCGCATGACTCACCTGAGCATGTGCAACATCCTAAGTAATGTCTTATCTTATCCAGCTGTCCAACAGCTCATCAAGGGCTTGCCGCACACAGTCAAACTGTAGTATCAGCTGTTTTCACCAGCAGGGAGAGGGCGACGGGATGGACACAGTAATGCACGTGTCCTCTGTTGCTGAATCTGACGAGGCTGAAGCACCTATCCTGGGGGATGAAATGGGGGGGCATCAGAATCTCTGCGTGACAACTACTTCTGCCGCCAGGACCCAGACTGTCAGGGGGTGGGCCCGATCTCTGTCAACTCATGCATAGGGACACTGCTATGGTGTCTTGTGGCATTGTATAATGCTGTAATCCCCTTTTACAGCTGCAAAGCCAGTCATCAACTAAAATCAGCACTCTACAAGCATGTTCGCCACCTAAATTGTCCCTTAAGCAGTTGGTAACTGACCATAATGCCATCTCACTTCCGTGAAACAGTTGCTGCAGAGCTAATAAGAAGGGAATGAAACTCTTTAATAAGTCATATCACCTTTGGGATTACTCCACTTCAAAAGAGTCACACAATGCTGTGGAAAGGGAGAGGACAGTTCAGCTCATGGCATACCATGAAGGTGTTACTGGTATGATTATTTTTATCCAGAGTGTAGACTGATGTTAAACAGCTGTGTGGCTTGCTCGATTTATAGTTATTCATTAATACCACAGGCAAATAAAATTTGGTTTGGGTATTGTAGTCTTGGTTGAATGTTATGATTGAAAACAGATTTCTAGTGCAACTTCACCCACTTCTGAGGTGCATGGAGAAAAGTATGAGGAGGATAAATCTTCAACACTTGTAGCATAAAGAACAGCTTCATTATCTGTCTGACTTACTCAAGGTGATATCGAAAAATATTGCTGTCAATAGTTTAAATGGCATTTGTATGGAATGTAAAAAAATATATATATATACAAGAAAAGTTTACCTGTAAGTCCACTCTTTAGACTAAAAAGACTATGCACAGAACCTTAACAGTACAAATGGAGTGTGGAAAGGATCCGATTACTTTAATTGAGCAGGCTGTTTGCATTAAGAACTTCATGAAATGTATATGGATATAAATGTGAAGATAAAACAATATAAACTTCATATGCAAGAAGGTGCAATATATAACATACTCCAAAGTTAAACAGTACATGATAGAAAGTAGTTCAGGTGTCACAGTGAGGATTTGTAGAGTTTGATGGTTGCAGGTAGGAATGATTTCCTGTGGTGGGATGAGTTTACTGCTGAATGTGCTCCTGTGCCTGTCCAACATGTCAATGTAGAGGGTGTGAAGGACTGTCTGTAACTTGGACAGCATCCTCCTTTCTGACACCTGGAGAGTGAAGCACCACACCCACAGCTAGGGTGACCAGATCCCAACAAACCAAAAGTGGGACAAAGACTCTTTGTATGGGACACGTCATCTATAGCTCATGTATAGATTATGTATAGCTGCCTTTTAAAATGGCATGCTTCACGTCTTTCTCGCCCATCTAACTTGGAAAAATGACTCTGGGCAGAAAACAAAACAAACTCTGAGAATGGATTCTTACTCAGGTATAACTAGTTTGGTGTCTTGTGATGTTTATCATGTCCTGTCAAAATCTGCTTGTCCTTGAACTCTAGCAAACCACAGCATAGCCTCAAAACATCCTGAATTTTGAAGGATTTCAGTCCTCTCAGAAAATGTATAAAGAGGGCTTCTGTGTTTTGTTTTGTGTTTTCCCACACACCTCATGAATGGGAACAGGGGTCACTGGTTTGGTCCTTCTCACATCCACAACCAGCTCTTTAGTCTTTGTTGCATTAAACTGCAGATGTTTGTTGGCATCACCTGACAAAGTTGCCCACTATAGTCCTCTTCCTCATCACCCTCTCATTAAAAAAACCTCTGAAGGTGGCACATCTCTGTGTAATAGCTAAAGTTTGTGGTGTTGAGTCCTGAATATATAGGTCCAAAATGCAAAATCCTTTTGCTTTCTGTCATTGCTTTTAACAGTGTTGTACTGTCTTATTTGCAGATGGTATAAAGTTGAATAATTTGCCAGAGGTACCGTTCCTTTTATTCCTGCAGCTCTTTGTGATTTTTTTTTTTTTAAATAATCTGCTGCACAGTCACCAGGTTTTTAGTCTCCTTTTCTGGGCTTCCACTTATCCCAACACTACTATAACTGACTATATCTGAAAACTGCTTCCTCTCTTGTCTTCTGCAGATTCTACCACCAGGAGCCATAAAGAGACCTGCTGAGCCTCAACAAGCTCTGACACCTGGAGTGGTTAAGTTATACAACCAATCGGCTCAGTAACTTTCCTACAGAAGATGTGAGCAATCACTTTGTTGAAGTGATTTTTCTTTCGCTGCAAGATGGAAAATACACAAACTCAGCAAAAGGTCTGGAGTCCGACTCCCAACAGCTGCTGTCGCCATCAGTTAGATCCATTTGTAGGAATGCATCTAAAAGAAATACCCACTGCTGCTGGAGCGCCTCAGATTTTTGTGTCCTCGCCCACAGCAGAAGTGAGTTGGTCAAAGACAGGAAAATTATATATGCTTTATTAGACGTTCTGTAGTGTAGTGGTTTACACATTTACCTTACAAGCAAAAGGTCCCTGGTTTGATCCTAGGTGGGACACAAGTCCATGACGGGTTCTGACTCCAGGCTTTTCTTCAGTCACTTTTCTACATCATGTCCAACTAGCTGCTGATTTGGCACACCCACACGTGAAGACTGAGGAGCTATATTTCCACAACAAAAGGAAAACCTTCACATGCTAGTTAGTGCAGTCAAACTGCACATAAAGCTGATTTATTTGCATATTTTTCCATTTCTGCTGTAAGACAGCAGATTGAGTTTGAAATGGTGACTCAAATGCAGCCAATTAAGACCAATTTAAGAAGCTATACTTTATTAATCTCCTACTGTGTGTGCATATAGCCACAACAGTGTGTAGAGATCTGGTATTTTCCCCCAATACACACAGTTGAGTAATACAGATGCGCAGAGGCGGAGGTGAGGGAGAGCGGGGGTGGGCGATTGCAGGGAGCTCAGTGGGGGTTTGGTGCCTTGCTTGGGGCCATGGGGTGTCTCCAGCCTCTGGGCCACTGCCACCCTCCAGCTGATGTTTTCAAGCCATTCAACACACATCCCCTGATGTCAAATGACAAATTAGCCTTCACAGAATGAAAAAACATCAGCTGCGCTGTGATTTCAGACAGTCGTATGAAAAAGAGTTAGTGAAGAAAATATTGACTTTCACACGATTAGACTTGTGCACTCTGTTTTTCACTTTATGTACTGCATTTCCACTTTATGTTTATGTTTTAAGGAATCATTGCACAGTACGCTATGCATTGCTGGAAAAAAATGAAAGGAACCCTTTGAAAACACATCAGCTCTCAATGGGTAAAAAACCATGCTGGATATCTCTACTGATATTGATTGGGTAATGTGTTAGGAACCAAAGGATGCTGCACCATTTGATGGAAATGAAAATGATCAGCCTACAGAGGCCTGAATTTAAAGACACCCGGAAAATCAAAGTGAAAAAATGAGGCAGGCTAGTCCATTTTGAAATTTCATTGCAGGAACTCAAAATGGTATTCAATAGTTTGTATGGCCCCCATAAGCTTACATGTGTGACAATGTCAGGGTATGCTCCTAATGAGATGACGGATGGTGTACTGGGGGATCTCCTCACAGATCTGGACCAGAGCATTGCTGAGCTCCCGGACAGTCTGAGCAGCAATCTGGCGGCGTCGGATGGACAGAAACATAATATGCCAGAGGTGTTCTATTGGATTTAGGTCAGGCAAGCGTGAAGGTCAGTCAGTGGTATCATTACATGAGGCTGGGCCTGTAGAGGTCTGTGTATCCCGCCATGGATATGCCTCAGGGTGCTGGTAGCAGAGCAGGCAATTCTGATATTCAATGGCAAATGCCAGTCAAGCTTTACTGTGCTTGGCAGTGAGGACAGGGCCCGTTAGAAGACGTGAGGCCCTTGGGCCACCCTCACGACGTCTGTTTCTGTTGGTTTGGTTGGAGACATTCACACCAGTGGCCTGTTGGAAGTCATGTTGTAGGGCTCTGGCAGTGCTTGTCCTGTTCCTCCTTGTACAAAGGAGCACATACTGGCCCTGTTGATGAGTTAAAGACCTTCTACAGCGCTCTTGTCCAGCTCTCCTAGAGTAACTGCCTGTCTTTTGGAATCACATGCTCTTGAGACTGTGCTGGGAGACGCAGCAAAATTTCTGGCAGTGGCACGTCTTGATGTGCCATCCTGATGGAGTTGGACTACCTGTGCAACCTCTGTAGGGTCCAGGTATCGTCTCATCCTACTAGTAGTGACACTGACTCAACCAAATGCAAAACTAGTTAAACAGTTTGAAAACCATTCCTGTTTTGAGGGTCATCTTATTGTTGCCCTTCTTGATTTCATTAACACCAAAGCAGCTGAAACTGATTAACAACCCCCTCTGCTGCTTAACTGACCAGATCAATGCCTCAGAAGTTTACTGAATTGATGCTATACTCTGAAGAGTGTTTCTTTAATTTTTTGAGCAGTGTATATATGTCTCCAGCACCATATGCAAAGCATACTGTGTTCATACATTTGACAGTGTTTAATCAAATGAAATTATTAAGATGACTTTAGGGAACAAAGAACAGTCGTGGTTTATTTTTCCAGGATCTCCTGAGTTTCTCTTCCACCCGCTCCAAGAATGCACTGTACGCTTCTTGCCTTCGTCTGTGTCTCTGTGAAACAGAGTGAAATGGTATTAATCAAGATGTAATTCTAAGTCCTCTAAACCTTTACCAGAAATAAATAAAAATGGCATTTTTCTGTCAGGCTGACAAAAGAATATTAAGATTAAGACTGAAGATTATTCAGATATCTTTACTATTTTTCATTGTCTTTCATGGAGTATTTTTGTTTTAAAAGCCATCTGCAAATCCCATCTTACTATGATCGTGATCAGTTGTTGAAAAAGCAGATAATCAAGTAAAAGATTCAATATGAAATCCACCAAGTGCTGATTATTATTGAATCATTACTGTTGATGAATCTTCATATAACAGGAGATTTAATGTCAGAGTTGGTCAAGGTGTAATTTAAGCTACCTAATTTAAAACATTTTAAATTCATTTCAAAGAATTTCCCAAACATGGGAGAAACAAAGTACTTTTCTTATTTTTTCACTTTGTGTCATTTATTGTATCATATTGCATTTAACTTATTGTATTTTATCTTTATGTATCATATCTTTTCGTACAGTATTGCATCTCATCGTGTCATTCATATTGTATCCCATCTTACCCTTCTCTTATCCTCTTGTATCTTGTTGTCTTGTGTATCATGTTGCATCTTTTCATATCTTATATTGCATGGTATCTGTAGTTTATGGTATTTTATCATATCATTCGTATAGTATTGCATCATATTGTATTGTATCTTGTCAGATTTCACCATATCTTTAGCATCATATTTTCTTATTCTACTTTGTTATTCTACATATTGTACTGTTCCTATCATATTGTATCTTATATCATAGTTTATACTATTGTATAGTGTCTTAATGTTCTCTTTAATGTTGTAGTTCATCAAGGTGTATCTACTTAATTAAAAAATTCAAATTAACATTAAAGAGATTCACAAATATGGGATAAAGTGTGTATTTTTTATAATGTATCTTATTTTGTGTAGTATCATCTTTTCAAATTGCATTATATGGTATTGTTTGTATCTTATCCTATTGCTTCTCATCATATTGTGTCCTTTAAGCCTTCCCACAGAACATGCACAATTATTACATGATTTTGGTTTGCTTCTATATTAAAGCTTTTAAAGACTGATACAATTAGACAAAATAGTGCTAATTTATGCAGTTATGACACTGGGATGCCATCTACTGACGGTGTAGGAAGCAGATTTTGGAGGCCAGGGCAGTGGAGGAAGAAAGAGCTGTGCATCCCAATGTGGCTCTGCAGGTTTGAAGGTGTCCATCTGTGTCCTGGTGTCTCTGAAACTAAAGCCCAACTCAGACTTGGTGGTCCGCACTGGAAAAGAAATTATATTTGTGCATTTAACATTGAAGACATTTCATTCAACAGCTGCTGACCTTGTCATAAATCCGTTTGCTTAGGTAAATGTTGCTGCCTCAGTTTAGAAGCAATAAAAGTAACATTCACAACCAGATGGAGCCAGAATCAGAGGATGAAGGACATCTACTCACAAGTGTCCAAGTGCTTTAGTTTTAATTTCAGGTTGCCAGGATCTCTGTCACATGCAGTTATTATATCTGGAAGGTTTTCGTCAAGCTGAAATCAGTGATTAAAAGCAAATAGTTCAGTAGTCACACCAGTGTTTTGTGTATATCTCCCTCTTGTGTTTAAACCAAACATGAGCTAAAACACACTATGGTCATGCTTGCATCATGTGTTTGTGATCGGAGAAGGCACTGAACCTTTTTTCTGCTTGCACACACTTACAGGCCTGAAGTTGTGAGGTTTGGGGTTCTTGTAAGACCCCGAATGAAACTTTCCAGTCTTGACGAACATCAGTTCACACTGCAGAGCATCAGGAGGCCTGTGCGAAGTGATGAACGGTGGAGGCTCCTTCTTCTTGGGACTCGACATCTGGCAGAAAGTCTCCACTCCTTCTCTTTGTTTCACTGGGCTGAGGTGCAACTCTATGTACATTTCTCTTTCTTTCTTTCTTATGACAAGCAGACACACTGCTGTAAAGCTTCAGAGAGAAATCCAGCGGCTTGATGCTCCATGTGTCGCACTGGCTCTCGGTTTCTCTTAGTTTAAAATATTTGCTTCTTGAAAAGGAGAGATCCTGACTTGCAGTGAACTGGATTTTGCTTTCAAAAGAGACTGAGGACAGTGGCTGTAACAAACTATTTGGAACTATTTCCATCTCTTGATGCCCAGATCATAGAGGTGCTTACCTTGAACTCTGATTGGAGACTTGAAGTTTAAATCCACAGAGTTTAATCATGAAGTTCTTGCACTTTTTGTGCAGAACTCCTAAATACAGTTTTCTGTTTTCCTCAGGAGAAAGAAACAGAACGGTTGACTGCAGACACAACACATAAATAGTGCTGCTTGGTAACGCATGCCTTTAGTCTACTTAACAAAAAGAATGAAGTGGGCTGAGCTCAGTAGGACACTGAACAAAACAGGAACTTGGCAACAGCACAAACAATGTGCCCTGTGGATCACAGAGACTACAGCACTTTGTAGTCAATTTCATTAACTTTCTTTAATGAGGGAAACTTTTAGTTTTTCTTGTTCAAATACAGTATTTGAAAGACGCTCATATCCAGAAATATTTGCAGTTTTATTTAGCTGTTCGGAATGTTTAAGATGACACCATGGTATCAGTGTTTAACTGATTTAAAGTGCACAAAAAGCTGCTGGAAACTGTGACTCACAATTTTGAGATTCATCTAAATTGTCTGTATTTGTCCTATAGGTATCTGTGAAGAAATGCCCAAATGGACTGTGAAGAGAACATGTGCTCTGCTGGAGGTGCTGAAATACAAACCTGCTGGTAACCTCTCTGATGTACTAATATTTTTAGTGAAAGTACTCCTAATTTAATTCAGATTTTTTCATAATGTCATATATTATATCTGCACGCATTTTGTTGTTTCACTTAAATCATGGATTCAGCCTTCTTGCTGTGAGGCAACAGTGTTATCTGCTATACCACCGTGCTACCCCCAAAGCAAAAGAGAGCCCTGGTAACTGTTTTCTATGGAACTGTGAGGGACCAAGTTAGTTAGGCGTGAGGACACAATGGTAATTTCAAAAAAAAGGTGGGCTTTATGAAGCCCAAAAAATAAAAACTAATCATACGGGCCCATAAAAGAGGTCAAATAAACCAAACTGAACTCAGGCCAAATGGTAACTTAACATACAAAATAAGTAACTCCAAACTAACCGTAGAACAAATTGACCTACCTGACAAAGAACAAAAGGAACTTAAAACTTAAATATGGCCTAACAAAATATTCAATAAGAAAGAAAGAAACCAAGAGTTAGTTGGTGAATTAACTTAACTTAATAGAAACCAAATACAGGATTAAATAAACCCAAACAACTTAGAAATAAAAAAAATACCTAAGGTTCAAAATATTTATTCCCCTTATCTCCCTGTGACAGAGCTGTGCCTGGTATAGTGCAATCAGCACCCCCCCCCCAAAAAAAGTAGTGCCGTCCCCTTTTGCTTCTCACAACACATGGACCGACCTCAGCAGCGGTAAAGCAAGAAAAAGCAATTAATATAATTTAACAAAGTTGAAACCACAAAATGAATTAAATGTACGTGCTAACAAATAGAACAAATGTATTTCAACAATGTCAGATAAACCCAAGTGTTGGTGCATAGGGGTTGCATGAGGATGCAAGGGATAGGGTGAGATGGTGTCACTGTGGTGACCTTGAATGGGAGCAACCAAAGGAAAAAGAAGACATCGTGATCTGTAGTGAGAGCAGGGAGCAAGTGGAAGGCAGCCTAGAGAGGTGGAGGTATGCACTGTAGAGAAGAGGAATGAAAGTCAGCAGAAGCAAGACAGAGTACATGTGGGTGAATGAGAGGGAGGCAGGTGGAACGGTGAAGATGCAAGGAGTAGAGGTGGTGAAGGTGGATGAGTTTAAATACTTGGGATCAACCATCCAAAGCAACAGACAGAGCACAAGAGAGGTGAAGAAGAGAGTGCAGGCAGAGTGGAGTGGGTGGAGACGAGTGTCAGGGGTGCTTTGTGACAGAAGGATAGCAGCAAGAGTGAAAGGGAAGGTTTACAAGACGGT
>VUQH01041967.1:0-12810 GCA_015106775.1 Etroplus canarensis | reverse complement strand
GTGAAGATGCAAGGAGTAGAGGTGGTGAAGGTGGCTGGGTTTAAATACCTGGGATCAACCATCCAAAGCAACGGACAGAGCACAAGAGAGGTGAAGAAGAGAGTGCAGGCAGGGTGGAGTGGGTGGAGGCAAGTGTTAGAGGTGCTTTGTGACAGAAGGATAGCTGCAAGAGTGAAAGGGAAGGTTTACAAGACGGTAGTGAGACCTGCTATGATGTATGGTTTGGAGATGGTGGCACTGAAAAAAGACAGGAGGGGGAGCTGTTCTCTGGGAGTGATCAACATGGACAGGATTAGAAATGAGTACATCAGAGGGACAGCTCATGTTGAGAAGGTTTGGACATGTTCAGAGGAGGAATAGTGGACAAACTGGACAAAGGATATTGAGGATGGACCTGCCCCTTGAGGGGGGCACTGTCATGGTCTGGGTGAGTGGCTGTGTTTCTCCTCAGTGCTGGAGTCTCCACCCTGGGGCGGAGCCTCTCCTTCCTCTCCTCGTTACGCACCTGTTGGCAATCGGGGCTGTCGGCTTTTTAAGATCAGCGCTCTCAACCACTCCTCGCCAGATCATCTGCTAACCAGCGTCAGTGCTTGGCCTCACGTCTGTTCATGAGTTCTAGTTATCAGTTGTACTTACCTCTTTCTCTTGTGGCTTACAGAAAACCCTCCGGTCTCTCAGGCCAACTGCCACTCCACTCACCTGTCTGCGGTTTATCCATCGCCGCAGCCCCGTCCATGTGCTGCTCGGATCAATACTCTCCTGCCTGCCTCCCTGCTGCTCCTTGTTGTTGTCTTGGACTCTCACCCAGACCAACCCCAGCTGCCTCCTCCCACGTCAGACCCCGACCCGCTAAACAGTAAGATTGACGCCCTGTTTAGTTACCCGCTGCACCTGACCAATCCACGCACTTGCTTACCCTGTTTTCTCTATGTTACAGTTCACCCGCCCGTTCCTGTCAAGGCCCCGTTTCTGCCACTCAGTTCATGCGCCCCACCTAGTTCCATTCATCCTGCACGGCGTCAAGCCTCTTCCCCCTCGGTTACCAGTCCAGTCATCCACTAGTCTATGCTCACGGCCTCTAGCTCAGTTGACAGTTCACGTTCGCTCCTTAGTACCTTACAGCTCATGTTTTCTGCCTCAAGTTTATTGTCAATTTCTCTTTGTGAATAAAGCTCTCTGTTTCTCGCTCAAATTCGGCTTCCGTGTTGTGTCTGCGTTTGGGTCCAATTTCCACTCTCGGCCGTTCTTTTCCTGAGCCCCAGCCTAGTGTTTGTTTTTCTGTTGTGCAAGCTAGCCTTTTGCTGGGGTCTCAGAAGACTGTGGCTGCACCTGGTCCCTCAGAGACTCTTTCTGGACATTTTGGTTTTGACTGTGGGCTCCAGTCTTTTGTTTTCCATTCGGGGCATTATTCAAATATTGTTTACACTAAGCCCCCTCCATGTGTTTCATTATCCACACCTAATTTGTGTTTTGTTGAATCGGACCTTCCCTTGTGTGTGTTGGTGTTTAGGGCCTCCTTTTGTGTTCACCCTTTTGTGCTCCCGCTCACCTCGCCCTCAGTGGTGTCTATCTCGCCCTCAGCCACCGCTTCGTCAACCCTCAGCCGCCGCTGGGGCTTTTCCACCGCCTCCAGCCGTCACTGAAGCGTGCTCTCCCACCGCCTCCAGCTGCCACTGAGAACTTAACCTTTATGTAATCAGCTGCTTCTCGAGTGAGTTTCATTCTGGTAATGGAGCTGCAACTTTGGAAAAGCAGCTGTTGATATCAAGGACCACCACAATAAAACTTTGGCCAATGAGCAAACAGTTATAGACCTTTCAAAATAAAAGTCAGGAATTTGTTTGTAAACTAATTGTACTACCAAATACACTTGGGTGGCCTGACCAAATAAACTGTTGTTTGAACAACTCTGAAAACCACTCGACTGAAACTGTGAAAACCATTTTAATATTGACTGCTACCATAGTTCCTGCTTTTTAAGATCAACTGACCCATTTCTGTTGGTGGCACATTTTTGTTGAAACATTATGTCCTGAACATAGTTTCACTCTTTTTCTTAAAACTAACAAACTATGACTGATTTTGTTTCTAAACTATTTCAAAAATATGTATATTGCTAATAATGTAATTGCATTTATATAGAGCTTTTTCAGTCTTACTGACAACCCAAAATGCTTTAGACTACAAGTCACATTTCACCACACATTCCTGCAGTGCTTTGTTCTATATACTTTTAGTACTTTTTCTACCTCTCATCTGTGGCTAGTTTAGAATGTTCAGTTAACATGACATGCATGACTTTAGACCATGGGAGGAAGCCAGAATACCTGAAGGAAGCCCACTCAGCCACAGGGAGAACATGCAAGCTCAACTTAGGGGGGCCCCAGTCGGGGCCTGAGCCAGGAACTTTCTTGCTGTAAGGCAGCACTGCTAATCACTCCACCACCATGCTGCCCAAATATTAGCAGATAAACTGTAATTAAGTAGATTGGTGAGGTTCTGCTGTGTTTCTGTGTCATTATATCTGAGGGTGTTTGGATGACAATGTCTGACTGGTTTGCTTGCAGATGCTGAGAATTCTCTTTGAGTAAAGTTACACTTCTAAACATGTGATAAAGAGGATCTGCTGTCTCGCTTCACCTCATCCCAACCTTTAGAAAACAATGCGCTTCAGTGCTCCTGTTCAGAGGTCGGTAAATCTAATTGTTGAAGAGTTTAATAGATAATGGATAAGAGGAAAATTTGATTTGTGCTGCCACAGTCCTTAAAAGGATTGACAAGTGCAGGAAATGGGCTTTGTGAAGTTTAAACACCACCATAAGGCAGCCAGGGCTGCCATGGGCAAAGCCTCTGGTGTCACAGGGTCACGTCTACTCCCAGAGGATGAGCAGAGAGAACAGGAAATGGCTGATAAAGAAGTGTGACCCCGCTGTGCAGCTGCACTCAGAGAGGAAGTAGAGGAAGGGAGAGACAGAACACAGACAGAGCAGAAAGAGAGCGACATTGATGCTTGTGACAGCGAGGCTATGAAGCCGGGTGAGCTGTGAGTCAAACACCAGAGCTGCTGACATGAGTCTGACTTCGGATTGTTTAAACAAAGCTTTCGCTCCCACTGGTGACATGTCAGCAAAGATCCAATGTAGCAGGAAGCGGCTGCAGCCCAGAATGTAAGTGCTCTGATCAATCTACGTTTTCTGAGTTTATAGTCCGAGGATGTTTGGGCCTCCGAGAGCAAAACTGAACTTCAGCTTAGAGCAAAGGGTGCTTCACTCATAGTCCAAGGTTGTTCTAACAGTCTCTCTCAGCAGAAGATCATTTAGTTCAAAATATAAATGTTCAATTTTTCTGTTGTTCTAACCTCCATGTGAACGTTTTGTTTTGATTTTTGTTGTTCTTCAAAAGTACTGCTGTCTTCAAAAATGTATTTAACTTAACAAACCATTATTAACCTGATTATTGTGTTTTTTTGGCTGAGCAGTTTTTAGGGGTATAAAGTATATAAAAATGGTTTAAAAAAAACTCACATTATGTGAGAGGAGGATGATTCAAAAGGAAGAAATATTAACATACTTTAATGTACATGACTACTGTGTGAGACATCCAAATGTTTTGCATCTTGACTTTTTTGTTTAATAAATTACTCACACAATTAACAGATTAATTCCAGATTAATTGCTTTTTGTCAAAAAAGTGTTCAATTTAGGAGAAAAACAATGAAATTGAGTTTATGGGTAATTAAGCTGCAATTTTTCTCATTTCCTAAAAATTGAATTTCAACTAGTGATTTCTTTTGTTATTGATTAATTCCCTGGTAGTCTTTAAGTAAGTTTTTAATAATCTAGGCTATGAAATTATTTTTGTTTGTCTGACTACCAGCTCCATACCCAATATTCAATTAATGGACAAAAAAAGCTGAAAATCCTCATCACCTAAATCAAAAGCTGTGATGATGTGCCCTGTTTTTGGATGATCAGTTAGGTGGTTTAGAGGACTCTCAGCCCAGCTGTCTTTCATCGCCACTAATTTCAAACACTCTTTACCGACATAATCCTCATAAACAGAAACATTAATTATGAAATGCAAAAATTACATTCAGTGTCTATTTTCAGCTCTACTGTCTTTAGTAATATACATGGTAGGGGGATGCAGTAACTGAAATTAACTCATTTCTCTTAAAGATGTCTCTCACTTCCCCAAATATCCGACACACGTCAGTCTGCTGTGTCAGTCACACTTCTGTCTCACTGGATGTAAAACCCCCTGAACTTCCTGACTTCCCTCTTTCCAAAGCACAACAGTGACTTGAATGCTGCAGTCCCTCATGTGACTGACATTGTGATTTCGACTCCATTGTTGTCTCTGAATTTTTTTAGCAGTTCGACTTACTTACATCATCAGCTTCAAGTAAAGCTATGCGTTTCTGTGAGTCACATGCTAGATGTTGACACTTCACTGCAGAGATGAGTATGCAGTTTTTTTGTTTTAGCATAGTTTTTTCTATTTCAGGCTCTGTGTCTGCATGTGAGAGACAGAGATAACGTAAGCGTGTTGCAGAACAACCAAGCACAATTATTTATCTCATTTAAAGCAAATTTTTCCAGAGAAGTCACAAACAACAATGCGTATTAATATACATGTGTAACTAATGTACCTTCAGCTGCTCCCTTGTATGTTCTCCCCCAGCAGATTAATCTGCATCAATAATTTGGCAGTGCTTTTATACCAGAGGCGACCCTTCCAGGCGGGGAATCAAACCAGGGACCTTTCACTTGTAAGGAAAATGTGCAAACCACAACACTACAGGGACACTAATATACATGTGTAACTCTACAAAAAATAATCTTGCGTTGTTTTGACAAAACATAAAAAAGTAAAACCTAGAATGAAAACCCTGAAAGACAGCCGCAACACAAAAATGCAGTCACAGCCAGATGTAGACAGCTGTGGCTCATCTACTTATTCAAAGGTCAGTAGTTCAATCCTCAGCTCCTCCAGTCAGCATGATGAAGTGACTGTGGGCAAGACCCTGAACCCCAAATTGCATCCATCAGAGTGTGCGCATGGTTGTTAGTGCCTACTTTAGGCGTAAGGTGTGTGAATCAGTAAATGTGGCTTGCTGTAAGAAATTTTTTGACTGAATGTCAAGGTGCATAGAAAGACTTTGGCCAAAGTTAGATAGTCGAGTTTGGTGATGTAACTTACTTTGTGTCATGTTGATACAATTTTTACTAAAAAACAAAACTCTACTCCTTTGTTGATTTCTTCTTTTAAAGAAATCCAAAAAGCATTGCGTGATTCTTTTAGATCTTGAAACTATAACCTTGATTCGTTTTTTGCCTCACTTGCTTATTTTTACTTTTAAACAGGAAGCTCTTAGTTGTTAATGTGATTTTTCTGCTGGATATTAAATGAAATTTAATAGTACCTATGTTGCTTTTGTTGCAGCAACATGTACATGTACCTTTTGTAATCCAAAAACCATAATTTGAGTAACTGTATTTTCTCCTCTGTGTCTGCACCTCCACATATTAAAATCCGGAGTCTATGCCTGCTGATAATATTTGCTGAGGCAAGGAAGGCAGCGTCGTGTATATCGGTACAGTTTCATTAATCGCTTTTTTTTTAGCTCTAACCTTTGACACTCGTTCCTGTGCTTTAATCACACTTTAAAAATTCAATTTTGTGGTGTTTGGAGGAGAGAGTCCAGACTTAAACCCTGAATGGGATTAAAAAGAGATGAAGAATATTAAAGCCCACTTTTTTCCACTGTTTAGTAAGTCCTGCCACTTTCATATCTGACCTTGATCATTTTACAAAGACATACAGTCTTTGTCTGCAATCCCCTTGAGCACTTCTAAATATGTCATACAAAAAAGAGCTCAAACTTCTTTTTGCTTATTTGAAGAACTACACTCTTTGTGACTGTTTTAGGAAGAAAGCTGTTTTACTTTTACAGTACTGTTGTGTTCAGTCACGCTGTGATTACTGATAGTTCAGCAGGCAATTCCAGGTTTCACAGAACAAATTATACTGAAACTGTAAATTGTATTGAAAAAGTTTTGTTTTTTACTGTGTGGCATTATTATTAAGAGCCCTATGCAGTCAGTTGCTCAGGTTGAAGTTACTCTCCTGATAGCCTGTTTGGTGCCATTCAGGCACTGCCAATCTCTCTTTTTTAGGAAGTAAATAGAACTGCTATGAGACACCTGTAGAGAAGTCTGGTTTTGGACATGCATGTGACACAAAACCAGGAATGACCACATGAATGTGTGACTACTGATATGGGATTTTCACATGATTTCAAAAGCTGATCAGTAAAATAACTTTGCTTATATGTTCATGAGCAATACAGTCTTTCTGATCGTTCATTTTGTAAACATGGTTTTATCAGCTCCCCAATGTAAATTAACTAAAAAAACACTAAACACTGTGAGTCAAATCATGTTTCTCTTTTGTCCCATTTCTATTTGTGTGTGGATATTTAAGTCTGAATTCTGGTGTTTCATTCAGCTCCATTGCCATAGGTGTATAAAATCAATCACCTAGCCATGCAGTCTGCCTTTACAAAAATTTGTGTAAGAATGGGTCATTCTAAAGAGCTCACTGAATGCCAAAGTGATACTGTAATAGGATGCTAGCATTACAACCAGTCAGTTTATGAAATTTCTTCCTTCTGAGATATTCCATGATCAACTACAAATGGATTATTGCAAAGTGGAAGGCTTTAGGAATCACAGCAACTCGGCCACAATGTTACAGAATACATATAACTTACAGAGCAGAGTCACTACCGGCTTTGCTTATTCAGTAATTGCAGAGTTCAAAACATCCTCTGGCATTAACATCAGCACAAAAACAGTGCACCAGGAGCTTCATGGAATAGATTTAAATGGCCAAGCAGCTGCACGCAAACCTTACATCCCCCCAGCACAATTTCAGGTGTTGGATGGGTGGTGACTCTGGAACAGTGGAAACATGTTCTGTAGACAGTCTGATGGTTGAGTATAGGTTTGGCAAATGCCAAAGAACATTGCCTGCCTGACTGCATTGTACCAACTGTCAAGTTTGTGGAAGCGGGATAATGCTGTGGAATTATTTTTTTTCTGGATTTGACCTGGGGCCTTTAGCTCTTCATTTTTTAGTTCAGCTTACAAAGGCATATTGGACAGTTCTACTTTTCCAGCTTTTTGGGAACAGTTTGGAAAAGGCCCTTTTCTCTTCCAGCATGACTGTGCCCCAGTCCACAAAGCAAGGTCCATAAAGGCATAGCTGGATGAGTTTGGTGTCGAAAGAACTTGACTGGCCCACACACAGCCCTGACCTCAACCCCATCCAACACCTTTGGAATCAACTAGAATGGAGATTGCATGCCAGGCCCTCTTACGTAACATCATTCCATGACCTAACAAATGTTCTCCTGAATGAATGGGCAAAAATTCCCACAGTCACACTTCAGAATCTTGAAGAAAACCTTTCCCAGAAGAGTGGAAGCTGTTGTAGCTGCAAAGGGTGAACGAACTCCATATTATTGAGTTTAGAATAAGATGTCATAAAACCTCCTGTAGGTGTAATGTGTAGGTGGTCCAGTACTTATGTTAATATAGTGTAAGTTTAGCAAGACCTGCTGTCCATTGCTAAAAGTAGTTTCTCTTTTTTAATGAAATAGACATTAGGTTTTCAGGTTTTCCGTCCCATTTTTGTAATTAGACATTATATTCTCATGGATGACTCTTGAACTCCTTGAGGGAGTTTCTTAAAATTAGCCAGACTTACAGAAAATATTGTAAGCAATATTATTACCAATCAGGGAAAGCAATGGTATGCATGTTTAACTTTAATAAATACATTCCTACAAGTGTCCTTATGAACCTTTTCAGTGACTAAACAGGCACTGTTATAGGAACTAAAATGCACTAGTTTTATTTGATGTGTTAATGTCCTCCATTGGTGCTTAAGCTTGGAGTTGGTTTGTAAAAGAGACCTGACAGTGAATGAGAGCTGCTAAACAACACTCATCAAGGATCCCAAAGCTCCCTAAAACCTTTTATCATTTCCCACAATGGAAAAACTGAGAAGGCCCCGGACCAACGGTGCTGACAATCCATCAGTCCAGGCAGCTTAACAGTCACAAAGGAAACTGCTGCGGTGCACGTCATTCACTCAGGTTGCCAAAGCTCCTGTTTAGCAGCTGAATAGACCAGTGGGCCTCAAATAAAGAGAGTCTCTTCCACAGGCTGAAACATTTGTACAGCAGAGTTGAGCCCCAGGAGGATGTCATTATTATTTACTGTTTAAAATGCACAGACTGCTTTTCTCTCCTGGATTTTGGTTCTTTAAGAGTAGCAGATTATATGTGGGGGTTAATGTGGGTGTAGATGCTGCTGAGTTTGCCAAGGTCAGGGGGGACAGGGTGAAGCCTGATTGGCTGTGTGATTTCCTGGTACCACCCAATAGAGAAGGACTGAGGGTGAGCAGAAGGTGATGAGGTAATGCCTTTTTTGTGAGAGGGTGACATCATCGCTGTGGCATTCTGTGTTGCCATGGAGAAGAAGGAGGGAGCCAGAGAAGGGGTGATGAAGACGGGGCACGTGGGAATGGGATAAATGGGTCTGACAAATGTGTCTGTGCTGTGTGTTAATGTGTAAAAGCTGAATGAATTAAACTAGTCCAGTTCAGACAAATGTTTATTCATAAGTATGATACTTTTATGTCATACATGCAGATTTGACATTCTCATTTTATTCCTGGGAAAAACTCATGAGTGGAAAATTGGCTCTGGACTGGCAGTCCTCATCTATTTATGTCTCCTGTGAGGGGTGGCTCCCAGACAGTCATTTCCTCAGCTTGACTTGTATGAAACCATCCCGCCTTCTTACAGCTCCTCTCTATTTTGCCAGGCGTTGTTCTTTCTCTTTGTCTTTGATAATTTCAGCCTATCCTGTGAGTACAGTAACAACAGCTGAGCACTCTGCCATTTTTGCACAGTAGACAAATTCTGTCACCATCAGACTTCATAAGCTTGATGTCTGCTGACTAATTTTTCCAGATTTTAGCGGAAGTCTGGGCAGACCTGTTTATTGGCTTATTGATCAGAAGTGCTCTCACCATTTGAGCTGTCTTTGCAGATAGAAGGAAGATGGATGTCCTGAGATTGCCTCAGATGATGGAAGATTTAATAATTGATGACGAGATGTTCGAGTGTGCATGTGTATGTGTGTGTGTATATGAGAGGTGTGGCTCCTTATAAATCTTTCAGCTTTTCGTCCGTCACTTGGTACTGATCCTACTCCTCACTTTTGCCAGGACACACACACAGTTTCCTTCTAAGCGCTCCTGCTTCCTGTAGCTGCCTCAGCCTTCACCTCATTTAATGACCTGTGGTTATAAGTACACACCCACACACAAACACACATCAGAAAATGCTGACTGGGACTGGGTGAGCAGCAGGATTTGTGTGGAAGATTAAGTTCGTTTGCTTGTATTTCAATGTGAAGCATTTCAAGTGATTGTTTTAAAATGAGATAAGAGAATAAAGTCTTAATAGTTGAATGTTTGTATGTAGTAGCTTCACACACTGTGTTGCTTTGTTTAGATTACAAGTGCAAAAACATAATTATATTATTGTTATATTAAGAATATCCAATATATATGTGTCTGTGTACATATATTTAAGTAAAATTAAGGGTAAAATATCCCAAAATTGTTCAGTTCCAGCTTTACAAGCACAACTTTTTTTTTTTCCTTTTATCGTTTTCAGATTCAATTCAGTTCAATTCAATTCAATTTCAGATTGAATCATTTAATATGTCGGCTTGGTCTCTGAGCAGTTGAAATGGCTTTTTATAAACCAGTTTCAAATTATTCATCCACCTGTCCATTCATCCATTTTCTGCCACTTGTCTGGGTCTGGGTCATGGGAGCAGTAGTCTGAGCGGAGACACCCAGACCACCCTCTCTCCAGTCACTGCCTCCAGGTGGACACCAAGGCATTCCTACACCAGGTGAGAGGTATAATCTCTCCAGTATGTCCTGGGTATGCCCTGGGCCCTCCTAGGACATGACCGAAGCGCCTGACCTAGGAGATGCCCAGGAGGCATCCTGGTCAAATGCCTGAACAACCTCAATTGGTTCCTTTTGATATGAAGGAGTAGCACCTCTACTTGGAGCCCCTCCTGAAATGACCAAGGTTCTCACCTTATCTCTAAGATCCTCCTGCTTAATTCCAAATTTAGGATTGGAGAAAAAAATCAAGAATGTACCTGTTAGTTTCAACCTTAGTTCAGATGTGTAGTATGATTACATGTGGCAGAAAATAAATATAATCTTGGTTACATTTTTTACTTAAGTTGCTGCAGTGCAGATTCATATTTAAATCCACAAAGCTCTGCATGTCATTTCAGCTTCACCAAGACAGCTGAAATATTGGGAGCATTTATCTCCAGTAAATAATTAATTGTCTATCTGCATATCTCCTCTGTATGTATGTGTGGCCATACTGTAATTCATTCTGAAAGGCAGATAACTACCATAATTTTTTTTAAATTGTTGATTAATGTCACCTTTTTCTTCTTCATTAATTGATTTTTTGTTTAAAGTATCTGCAAAATGTTACATTTTTCCAGAGCACAAGGTGACATCTTCAAATGGCTGCATATTTTTGTTATTTTCCCAAAAAGCATTCTAAAAAGATAATTATTTTGTTTTATTTTCAGATAATATTCTCATAACCTGGAGCTATTAATTGTTTGCAATAAATTCATTTGGCTTAGGAAGTGACTTCAATGATTGATCAATCAAAATATTTGCATATTAGTTTTCCTGCCAACTGACTAACTGGCTAATCATTACAAATCAAATAAAAAGAACTTAATAAATAAATTCATTCATTCATACCATGTAGACAAACTAATCATATTAGGTATTGACCAACGTCAAGCTGTCAGTGTGATGAATACATGAAGAGTCATTCAAAAACATTACATCATGAAGATGTCTGATGAGATCGTCTCAGTGAGAATAAAAACGATGAATCTCAGCAGCCTGAGAAAAATCTGCACATGGAAAATTCAATAGACTTATCCTCTACATACATTAATGTCTTCTACTTCTTTCAGCTGCTATGTTATATCTAAATGTTAAAATATAATACTTGTCTTTTGTATCTCAGCTGAGGTTGACCCTTTGACCATTAATGAAAAATGCAAAATAATCCTTCATCACAAATCAAATGTGTTATGGTTTTGTTTTCTCAGATTTGAAAAGTAAAACAAATAATGGATAAAGCTTAAGTATGTTTGGCGATGCTTTCAGTCTAGCAATTGCCTCACAGTGTTTGTCTATCATGATATATTGATGAATAACGATAAAACACATTTTCAGTCCCTTGAAGATGAATTGAATTAATCTGGCTGGCACTTTGATTTGTCACCTGGTCAGAAGTGTAATTTGGTAGCATTTAATAAATTTTGGTGACACATTTAGTGCTATTTAATCCGTGAACCCGTTTATCAGGTATCTGTTAACAGGCTGCCTGTGCAGTGTTTACTCATAACCCACAAACATTAAAAAAGCTAACTTTAAAATACATAGAATATTTATCAAACTTCATTAGAACCTTAGAAAACACATTGAGTGTATTTTTGTGACATCTTAGCCAACCAGAAAGAAGTGGGCCAGGCCAATCTGCCATAAACTTGGACATAAGGGCCCCTCGCATACAACGTGAAAACAGACCCCTGTGCTGTGAAACCCTTTATTTCCAACTGCAAGCATGCTGCCCTGCAAGAGCTTGTGTGCTCCGCAGTATGACGTATTTTTGGGCGGCCAATAGAAACTAAAGCTTCCAGCTGAAAGACAGGGAGCATATAAGTAGTACATATTACCACCATGCGAAAAAGTCACGTAGTACAGGTAGAGCACAGTTCCTGTATATTTCAGTTCCTGTAGTAGTGACAAGATTTGTAATGGATGGATGCACAACCGGACAGACGGACAACCGAAAAAACGGTGCCTCTGTATTTTTTTCTAATGGCCAGCAGGGGGCGACTCTCGTGCTTGTATACTTCAGATGTCCATGAGAAAAATGAGCCTAGTTCTGACTCAGTATAAGAGCTCAATAAACATTTTCCTGAAGAAACCGCAAGGCCTCAGTTGATAGCTATGAGTCTTATTTAACACAACAGGATATTTATTTTGTAAAGAGAATTAAGAGGGTAAAGAAAGGTATGCCACACAGTGCTAGACAAACTGTAGATTTTTAGTTAATTTTTTATATGTTAATTTCTTTTCTCCACAACCATGACATTTATTTTTAAAAAATTAATTTAAATCGCTGCCTCGTTGGGAAACACTGACCTAAAGATGGTATATTCCTTTGAAAAAGCCTGGACAGACTTCAGACACAGTTACACATGACGGCACTCAGAAGGAGTACAGATTTTTGTGGAGGAAGACGAGGTGAGAGGCAAGGGAAAATGCTGCCTTCTTTTGACCTGGAAGAGGAATTTATTGCCCTCTCAGACACTTTTCGCTAATTCCATCAGGGATTCTAGCAGAAGGGGGGACAGTTGCAGATTTACTCACTCCCCTTCTTTAATCTCAGCTCTTCTGTCATTGGTTGTTTCCTGCCTTCTGGGATACAGCGGGGTTTCATGGTGTCTGAAATCTGTTCTGCTCTCTCTTCCTTGTCCATGAGAATTATTTATGTGCAGCCTGCATATGCATTTCTTTTTTTTTTGCCAATATGTTTATTGTCTTTTTTCAAATTTTTTTTCACAAACACATAAAATATACACACTACACAAACAAACT
>VUQH01041966.1:0-26796 GCA_015106775.1 Etroplus canarensis | reverse complement strand
CTCATATTTGTGTGTGGAATCTCAACATCATTTCTTAGCTTTCAGAGCAACAGTGACAGCTTGGGGGTGGTGTGAATGTCTCTAATTAGAATCTGAGTAGGAGCACTTGCATACCCCAGCTTTGGAAGAAATTACTTGGTTAGTAGATCTGCCATTAAAATAGAGGCGTGGGCAAACCCCTCCCTTATATTACAACTGCTCCTAATATTACTACAACAACAAGACCAATAATAATAATAATAATAATAATAATAATAATAAGAAGAAGAAGAAGAAGAAGAAGAATGAGTTCAGTCAAGTGGTCATTAAATCGCTTTCTGCTGCTCCTTCGTCTAATGTCCCTCTCCTGCTCCGTCATGCTTTTAGGTATGTTTTAGTGTTAGGTTATTCCTCTTCCTGCATTATGATTATAAAAATCATTGTATTCAAATAGCTTACTGCAATTATCAGTTGGTGTGCTCATCTTTTTGTCACAGTTTCCTCCACAGCGGACCCACACCGGCAACAGTCATTCTTACTCAATTGTTCCATGGAAGCTTATATTATATTACTACATAAATGTACTAGCCCTGATCTACACTGCTCAAAAGAATTAAGGGAACACTCGATCATCAGAGCCTAACACAAAGTCAGTTATATTTCAGGTATGCCAATTTGTCCAGTTAGGAAGCATGAACCGTTATTAATCCATTTCACCTGCTTTGGTGCAAATTATAGTGAAAACAAGTGCAATGTGATGAGAATGTGATATTTTTATGTTAATAAATATTTTAAAAAGTAACACACAAAGAATCTTGAAGAAGTGTAACAAATTATTTGAATTGGAAACTGGCAGTATTCAGTGTTTCAAATCTATACTTTATTTTTGCTTTGCTGGGATTTTGAGGCAACCGTCAGCTACATCCCTCTGAACAATGTGTAAACTCAAGTACTCAATGACCAAAAAGAAAAAGAAAAGAAATGAATACATTTAAAAAAGAAAAAAGGATCCACCCACACAGTGAACTACGAGTTGTGTGTTGTTGTGTCACTGCACGTTTGTTTTACCAGAAGTCAGTGTTGCTAAGTAAGTACCTGCCAAGAGCTACATGATAAGGGAAAGTAATTACAGTGGAAAGAGAAACACTACTGGTCAAAAGATAAACGCACATGTTCACACAAACTGGGGATTTATTTGCACTCATTAGCCAAGACTTGCAGTAGTTGTTTTACTAGTTTAATATATCAGAATGTCACTGCACAATTGTTTGACTATAGTTTTTATTTGTATTATTTAGGTAAAACAGCAATAGATAGTGCAACATGTAATCCACCCAATGCAAAAAAGGCACATGGCAAAAGGAAGAAATGTCATCAAAATGTCACATACTGTATGCATCTGCATGTCTGAATGTGTTTGTGTACAGGTGAATGTTGCAATAGTGGTGGGGGGGGATCCTTTACTGATGTAAAATTGAGTTTTCAATGTGTGGCATTTTATGTTTAACTGACAGGACATGTTCATAGGTAAGATGGTGGGTGGTTTGTACTGTGAACAGTGAATCACATACTGTTATCAGTCATTGAAGCTGTGGGATATTGCAAACTGCAGTAGGGCACCAAAGAAACTGTTGAAACTCCAGCAGAGCAAACATACATTTATTTTTGCTCTGGGTAGAGGGACACATGGGAAGAAATAGCAGGTAAAGAAAAATATGAGGGTGGATAAAAGGTTATTCTAGATATCTGGTTAAGTGCGGAAAAATAATATTGATCTGAGTTTGATGCTTCCAAGCATTGCACCAATCTGCAGGTAAGTAGAAACTCTTCGCTTATAAAGACAGTAAGGGGACTATCATATAAGTGGGACATGATTCTTCTTATTGGAAAAGTTTTGTTTAAAATAAAATCCAATCCATTGGCAAATTCAAATGGAAGATGGAATCCAATCCCCAAATGTGGCTTAATGAAGAATCCACAAGAGGCTGCATGGGATTTTTTTCTCCTGTTCAAGACACCCAGGATCAAAAAACTCAAAGCTCTGCAAGAGAGCAATAGAAACTCTCAGGAATGACTTGTTCAAGTATCACATAAGAGGATTTAAAATTAAGAAATATATAATTGTTAGGTTAGTTCAAAATGAGGACCAAATTGAAAAGCAACAAGCAGGTAAGGCAAACAAAGGTAAACTGTAAACAAAATGTAGTGGAGAGTTCAGGCAAAATTCAACAAATATCCAACAGAAATAACAAAACAAAAAACAGACAGATTCAAACAGAGAAAAAAAATAGAAAATAAAAAGGAAGACTATGACAGGAAGACAGAAATACACACAAAAACAAATAGAACATGATCATATTTTTCGGTCTGTAAGAAAGCTGAGATGATCTCAGTCTGTTATTTGGCTATTCTTTTAATGGTTGAATTGACAATCACATCCACTCTCTGAAACAATCCCATAGGGGAAATCTTGGGGAAGCAACTTGACTACATTCACATGATTTAACATTAAAAACCTAAAACACACATGGAATAGAATGTTAGTCAAGTAAGAACACAATATATTGAGGTTGTGATGGATTTAATTAATTTGGTCTAAGATCCAAAAGGTGGAAGTCAATACATACAAATATTTTACATAACTGTCAGAACTTGACAGTTATTTTCATCACATTTTAACACTTATAGCTGTGTTTGAGTGTTAAATAAGAGTCTTCAAATAACACTGACACAACGTGTGACAGTGCAGTCCTGCCACATATTCACATAATCTTTTTCTCAGTAAAGCACTGTTCAGTTTTTTCCTCCATTATCAGGAACATCAAATAAAATTCAGTTCCCATTTATTAAAGTATTGAACCACTTCTCCAGTGAATATAGACTTAATGCCTCATGATCATGCCAGACATTTAAGGCTCCATGCATTTTTAAAGCTCTCTGATTATCGTAGAAACCGCTGAATGATAACAGGCCATCTCTTGGCTCTTTCTTGTCCCCTGTTTGTCTTAACATTAAGGGAGAGCAGGACCAGTACAGCTATTAAAACTACAACAGTGCATATCAAATAGTGCAAAAGAAAGAGACACAGAAGGATGAGATAAGGAGAGTAACAAGGGTATGAAAAAAGAAAGGGAAAGTGCCAACTGGGTGAAGAAGAAATGTCGTGGGAACAGCAGAGATAGTGAAAAGAGGGATTAGAATGTGAACAGAATGAGTGGAGAGGAGATCAAAAAAAGAAAATACATATAAAATTTGATTTCTTTTTCTTATTCTTCTTCTTGTAATATTATTATTATTATTATTATTAACTAAATAAAGGTGTAAAAATGACATAAAGGTGTATGGTCAAGGAGAAAATGTAAATCATGAGTGGTCTTCATGGCTAGGTAAAAACTGTTTCACACATCTATCTCACAGTGTAGGGGGGAAACATTATTGAACAACAACATACAGCAAATTCACAAAGTGTCATTATTTGATTTAAACCTCAGGTTAGAATGTCAAGTTTGTGGCACAGGTCTACTCATTAAAAGTGATGAGGCATAGGAGCAGTAAAGACGTTTCCAACACATTATTATATTTAAGGAGTCTAAGCTGTGGAGCCATTTCAGAGGCCTATGATATAATGTAAAGAAAATCGATCAGGCAGGTTGTAAATTCAAGTTTAGCCACAGTAAGGCCAGATCAGTTGGCCTCAGTGCTAGCCCATATACTGTAAGATGCTAGCTCCCTACAACTGCAGTGCACCTGCAAGCTGCTTCGCAAACCATCTCCATCCCAGCACCACCTGTCTGTTTTAATCAATATCTGTGGTGATGCCAGCTATGTTCTGTTCTGGGGTCTTAATGCTGCTCTCCCTTACCCCAGGTTTCATGTATGCACGCAGAAGGTGGGTGATGCACCAGAACGATGACATACTGCCAAATATCGTCTACTGCAGATGGAAATAACAATTTTCTTTTGACTACAGCAGTCTTGACTAAACTCTGTATACAGTATGTTGCATTTGTACAAGGTAAAATGATAACCATCCATCCATTTACTTAACCAATTCAGTATCCAATTCAGGATTGCAGAAGCCTGGAGGCTTTCCCAGCTGTCACAAGGAAGGGGTGGGGTACACCTTGGAAGGGTTGCCAATGTATCACAAGGCTAAATCACAGAGACAGACAACGAGTCATACATATGGTCAATTTAGAATCACTAATTAACCTGAAAAGCATGGCTTTAGACTCTGGAAGGATGCCAAAACACCTGGAGAAAACCCACCCAAGGACAGGGAGAATGTGCAGAAATCCCCCAGCTGACCAGAAGATTCAAACACTGGAAACTTGCTATGAGGTGATAGTGCTAACCACAGCACAAGTGTGCAACACCTGGTAAAATAACAATGAGCATCTTTTCCATCTGTAAAACCATATCCTTTTAATTCTAAATAAAATGTTAACAGAAATTAGTACAAAGTCTATTCCTGATCTAAATACTCTATAAACAAAAAACTGAGACAAGTCAGAAAGCTCTGGACTTCCTGTTAATAAGGGCTGATGAAAGCCCTGGTCATCTAATCAATATGGCGAGTGAAATATTACTGTCTCCTGTCAATACATCAATCTAGATGCACAGACTGTGGTATCAATCAACGAAACACACAGGTAAAGACCTTCAGATATTTCCATTCCATGACATGCATGTATATGGTAATACACTACACTGTACCAACATAGAAGGTTTAGCCTTTGATAACTGTATTTTTAAGACAACAAATATGAGTAATAAGTAGACGAACAACAAAACAAAGTACAAAGGCCTGTCATAATGTCACTGCAACATTGTTGGAAATGTCAGACTGTCAGTGACACAGAAAACCAGTGACATAAATCTACAGAACCTGGTGCTGGAGAGACACATTTGCTCTTCAAGTATTAGATGAATAAGCACAGTGTGTGTTTGTAAGTGCTTTGTGGATCAGTACACAGAAGGACAGATTCTTCCAATTTCTCCAGTTTGTGAGCACAGAGAAATTTAAGCAGTCCACACACACACAAACAAAACAGATGTACAAAAGAAGGAACAGAGAATAGATTACCCTGGCAGCAACAAGCAATGCTTGCTAACGGTAGACTTAGCATGAGAGCAGCCGTGTGTCAATGTGAAACTTATGCTGTAAACTTGCAGCGATTTAAATTTGGCTACTCAAGGGCAGTACAACAAAATGCAAATGCAACTTTGGCATGTTATCACCTTGTAAAAGTTGATACAGTTCACTTTATTATTCACTTTCCTTGAATGCGCCATTCTATGTGATTCAGAAAGTCAGGAAATATTTTAAAAATCTTATCACCAAATTTTGCCGGAAAACACCTAAAAAACTTTGTACAGATGAAAGTAAGATTAACTTGAACCAGAAATATGTTAAGAGAAAGGCAAAGAAAGGAAAGGAGAAAGAAAGCGGGAGCTCGTGATCGGAAGCGTTACCACATCATCTGTCAAACATGGGGAAGGCCATGTAATGGTGCAGGCATGTATTGCTCCCGACAGAAGTGGTCACAGAAGTTTATCGATGATACGACTACTGATAGAAGTAGCAGGCTGAATTCTGAAGTGTACCTGATCTCAACTCAAAAAAAAGGACTGCTTCTTAGTTACTAAAGAGCAAAACTGAAGCCAGAGAGGCCCACAAACAAGCAGCAACTGAAGGCGACTGCAGCAAAGGCCTGGCAGAGCAAATGTCCACAGGTTTGTAGCTGTAAGAGGGTCAATCGAAGCAAAGGATTTTCATGCAAATATTAAAATATAATCTTTATATTTAAAATTATGTTAGTTGGTCCAATTACTTTACTTTACTCTTAAAATACTACTACTATTTACACTGAAGTAATTTTCCTCCCGCGGATTAATAAAGTATTCTGATTCTGATTCTGAAATGGCAGAATAGGTACAAAATTTGTCTGTAATTCCTAAATGGTTAAAGCAATGCTTTTGCTAAAGCCCTTAACTTAAAGCTGTTGGACTGTAAATATAATAAGAAGGGTTAAATTGACCTATTAGGATTTTGTATACATATACCTCGTAAAAATATTTTTTGCAATTTTGATGTATTATAGTTTATCATACTTATTTCAAAGTAAAGAATTAATACATACACTGAACCAAACATTATCATAAGAACTACAATGATAATTATGTACATATTGTTTTACTGGAAGTGACAGCAATGATTTGGTAGTGACCATATATTGTTTGCCATGGCTTATACCTCATCTAAGAGCTATGAGAGTCTTGGGGTGACAGCAGTGATAAAAATCACACACATATTATCCCAGCAGAAAATGTTTTTGTCTAGTTTTTTTATTCTTGAAGAATATGTATGGAGACTTTTCTAACACTGTAGTAAGATGTTCTTCAAAAACAGAAGACTGCTGAGCAAAAAGAGGACATTTTCCCCTTCCCTTCTTGAACATGCTATAACTCGTGCTAAAGTACTACCTGACACCCTCAAATGAAGTTGTTTTAATTTTGGCTGAGAAGAGACAACAGGTGTGTGTGTTAAAGTTTATGTGAAGCAGTGCCTTCACAGGCTGGAGCAGTGATTTTAATGGCCTACTCACACATGTTGTTTATTCATCCATATTTTGTTTGAATGGTTGTCTGTCCCAGGCTTTGAGGCCACAGCGCTGCTGTTTAACAGGCCAATTACTCAAGAAGCAGGACTTTTCAGACATGATATGGTTTTATCTTTTTGTAACAAAATATAAATGCTCAACTTTAGTGGATGGTGCAACAGTATTAAACTTCACATCATATTAAAATTAAGGGCCACACAGATGCCAGATCAAAAATAAGGTCTGAAAAGGAAAAATAAAGAGAAAGGGAAAGAAAACCAGGGGAAAACAGAAATGAAACTACCAGAAAAATCAAAGCCTAGAATCAAGACATGACACTATTACTAAACATTAAAAAATGTTCAGTCCCAAAGCACACACACACACAAATCCTGATGACTGTTTCTTGAAGGGTAATGCACCATTTCACTATAGCAAAATCCTCTCAAACTGGTTTCCTTAACATTACAATGAGTTCGGCGTGCTCAAACGGCCTCCCCTGCCACCAGTCTTAATCCAGTAGAGTTGATGTGTTGGCAGTGGTATTTGTTTGGGAGCTTTGCATCATGGATGTGCAACCAACAAGTCTGCAGCAACTGTGTAATGTCATGTCATGTCATTGTGGACCAAAATTTCTGAGGAATGCTTCCAGCACCTTGTACAATCTTCATCTTCTTCTTATCCAATTCAGGGTCACTGGGGTTGCTGGAGCCTATCCCAGCTATCAATGGATGAGGGGCTGGGAACACCCTGGACAGGTTGCCAGTCCATTGCAGACACAACGACACATAGATAAAGACAACCATTCACACCTATGGTCAATTTAGAATTGCAAATTAACCTAACCCCTTTGCATGTTGTTGGACAAAGCTGGAGCACCTGGAGAGAACATGCAAACTTTACATAGGAGGGCCCAAGCTGGCCAACTGTTGGATTTGAACCCAGACCCTCTTGCTGTGAAGCGACAGTGCTAACCATCACACCACTGTGCTGCCCCTGTTCAATCAATGCTTAAAAGATTTAAGGCTGTTCTGAAGGCAAGAGAGGGTCCAACCCAGTACTAGCAAGGTGGCTAATGAAGTGCCTGGTGAGTATATATTCCCAATGCACCTGAGAGAGGAATGCAGGCATACTTCCTGATCAATAAAGTGGCAATGGAATGGCCACTTGGACCAAAACCTACACTGTTTTGGTACTTTGGTAACCTACTAGTGCACTCTTGAGAAACAGAGTATATGTGGCTCTTTGTCTGCTCAGATTTTTTATTGAAAAAAGCCACCTAATACAGTTTGGGAAATGAATCTGTGAACTATAAGAACTACACTGCAAAAGTGAAGTTGTTGGCTGCAAACCCACCTGAAAATATTAGAAGTTTAATGAGTTCTACAGAATTTGGTATTATGCGCTTAGGTTTTATTAATATGAGCAATCCCCTACACATTGTTCATGATAATCTTTTTCAATGTCAACAGGAAAATACATGATAGAGTAGCTTTAAGGTGCTTAAATATGTATGAGCATACACTGAAGTATACCTTAAAATATATTGTACTCTGTCATGAATGAATGAATGAATGTCACATTAAGGGTTTGCATAAATTACCAATATGATAGCCTATTGTAAAATTACTCATAACACATTGAATGGTTTTGATCAAATGGACTGAGGAAATAATCTGTAACACTTAACACTTAGATAATAAGCTTCACAAAACATTTTCATATTTGTCATGGAAACCAACATGTCAAGCTTCATGATATCTATTGTATGAATGATTATTATAGTAAGAACTATGATTTTTTTTTTGTTTCTCTCTAAGGAGACACAGGCTGCAGAAAGAAGAAGCAAAGGATGCAGCCTTAATTTACCATAAAATCACTTGGCTATACCTCACAATATACAACAGTCATATGTGTGTCGTAGGGCACAACTGTTTGTCCTTGAATTCCATTAAGTACACCACACCTCCTTTCTCATTAACTTTACCTTATCATTTTGCATCTTAATCTTTTCTTGCTCAGCTTTTTGACCTTCAAACCCAGTCCTCAGTCAAATCATGGTCATTTTCCTTCTTTTCTTCCTCCTTTCATACCACCTATCCATTTATTGATATCCTTTATTCCATCCTTAATCTTCTTCAACAGTGTTGAAAAGACAACAAGTTTTTGCTGTTGATTTGGGGGAACATTCAGAGACAGATTGTTTGCCTTGGGAGACATCTGTCTGTGTTTGTACATGTGCCTCATGCATGTGTGTCTCAGTCTGTGTCTTGTTCAGAGAAAGAATTAATCACTCAGATCTTCCTACTAAATAAGCTCAAGGAGGGTTTAACAAGTGGGGGGAGAAAGACAAAACAGGAGCGCGAGAGAAAGACAGCAGAGAAGATGATATTCTATCAGTTGTATGGACCCTATTTTGTACACAGATGCTGTAACACCAAAAGCATGACTGCAACTGATAGAACATGCAGCTAATTCATGAAAAACACAGAGTAAACAATTACAACTTTGAACTTCTATTATAAATGAGGGGGCCTCTGAGTTTGTTTCCAAACATGAAAAATATGTCCAGGTATGGCAATTTAAAACCACACAGTTACTCAACTATCTGAAACAGAGGCTAATTTCTTAAAAAACTTACATTGATAGACAACACTCAGTGCCTACAGCCAGAATTTTTTGTCTTTTATTTAGTGTAAGATCAACACCTACCAGTCATGCCTGGAGGGGTTTTCAGAAATTTCCCATTGAAATTCTGAATCACCACATCACACTTCTCTGTTGACTCCATCCTGTGACAAAGAAGAATAAAGGTGGAATTTCAGGAGAATGATTTCCTTATGCTACAATTCAAAGTGCACAAAAGGTAATGAGGTTCTTTAAAAGTGTGCAAAAGTAATCTTTGCAGATACAGTAAGTGCTGTCAGCTGTGTCCTACATTGCACTAAGTGTAATAAATGCTTGCTGGTTTATGCATCTTGGTTGTCTATAAATGACTGAGAAAAATGCCTAAGGTAGGTCGGTGCACGTCTGTGTGTTTGTGTGTCTGTGCTTTCTATGGGGTTTCCTCTCCTTTGTCCCAGTTTAAAAGCTCCATTCACTCTGATCTGTTGTGTGTCATGTCCTCTTTGTCTGCCCCTATTCAGCTCTGCTCACCCAATCACAGCTCAATGACTAATTGCCTGCTTGGCAAGCAAAAGCCAGTGTGTCAGTCTGTGTGTATGTGTGTGTGTGAAAGAGCAAAACAGTGACTGAAGAGAGAGACTGTGTGTGTTTGGGTTGTGAGCAAGCATGTCTCTGTGTGGGTCGTGGGTATTCTTCATATAGTTAGTGACCCTGAATGGAGCCTGACTGCATTCTAATCACTGGCACACTCTAAGATGTAACTGAGAAGACCATACACACACACACACACACAGAAGGGGCCAAGGGTACAGGGGAATGGATTTGTATCTGTAAAGTTCAAAGTCCTTCAGTTAAAAAAGGCAGTCAGTTAGCTCAGAATCCCATTGCAATTATCTTAAAGAACGTGGCTCATAGTGAAGATATTTATGAATCTGTTTTATTATGTGTCCAACATGTAATAATTCTGTAGTTTGCCAGCAAGCAGAATAAACATACAGTTAACAAGTCACATATCAAATTTATTTCATGACCTTTAACTGACTCCACTAATAGAAAATTATTGCTGATATTGGGAAGTTTAACCTCAATTCCTTTCAAAAATCACAAGCATGTCTAACACGTACCTGGCAAAGCCGACTCCTCTGCTAAGACCATTGGCATCCCTCAGTATCCGTGTGGAAATGACGTGACCAAAAGGCTTCAGCATGTTCTCCAGCTCCTGCTCATCCATTGACACTGGCAGGTTAGATATATAAAGATTGGTGGGATCCTGCTCCTGTTGCTGTGGAGACACAATAATAGAAGATGAAGGAATAGTTTCATATCAGTATCAATCCCAGACAAAAAAGAGCAAATGTATATGTTAATCTATTCTTGGGTTTGACACAGCAATTTAACTTTGTGCTTCACTCGCTTAAACTTTGGCCATCCATGTGAAAAAGAAAATTTTCAAAGAACTCTATGCTGTCATGTCAAAAACCTCAAGATTCAGTAGATTGTAGAACCACTATTAGCAGCAATAGCTTGAAGTAATCTTTTTCTTTATCACTTTATCAGTCTTTCTCATCATTGTGGAAGAATTTTGGCCCACTCTTCTTTGCAGCAGTTTTTGAGGTTTGCTGGCATTGGTTTATATACATCTCTCATATGGTCCTGTCACAGAATTTCAATCAGGTTGAGGTCTGGATTTTGACTGGGTCATTGCAACACCTTGATTCTTTTCCTTTTCAGCCATTCTGTTTTAGATATGCTGCTGTGTTTGGGATCATTGTCCTGATGCATGACCCAATTTCGACCAAGCTTTAGCTATTGGCCTCATATTTGACTCTAGAATATATTGATATACAGATGAGTTTGTAGCAGACTCAATGACTGCAAGGTGCCCAGGTCCTGAGACTGTAACACAAGCCCAAATTTTCACCCCTACACCACTGTGTTTAGTAGTTGTTATGAGGTGGTTGTGCATATTTGCTGTTTGGTTTTCACAAAATTTTGCACTGTGCATTATGGCCAGCCATCTCCACTTTAGTCTCAACTGTCCAAAGGAAACTGTTCCAAAAGTCTTGTGGTTTGTTCAGATGCAACTTTGCAAACCTAAACAATGCCTCCAGAAGAGACTTTCTCCTGGCAACCCCTCCAACACAAGTTATGTTTGTTCAGTCTTGAATATTAACCTTTAACATGCTCACTGAGGCTCTTGGGTTTTTTGAAATTTCTCTCAGCAGAACATGGTCTCACCTAGAGTTGTATATGCTGGGGTATTCACACCTGGGAAGAATGTGGCATTGTGTTAATATAAACCTGAATGGTCCAGAACAGCAATCTGCCAAAACCTCTGCTTTTAAAAACGTGGTCACACTGGCTGATGATCAATTAATCAAGTGCATTTGATCAGCAGCTCCTAGCTGCTAGTTACCCTCTTAATCCCTATGGAAGCACTTAATTTTTCACAGGACAGCATAGAGTAAGTACGTAAACATCACATAAACTGTTTTTAGAAAAAATGAGCAGTTTATGTAAAAAATATAAACTGATGGCAGTGGATCATAGAGCTGGAATAAACATTGCTTTGTTTTGAGCAAAACCTGTTCTTCCTTTTAAATGTGTGGAAAAAGTACACTACACTGAGTAGAACAAAGGATTTGACAGTAACTCTTAGCTAAAAGCTGGTTTTGCAGCAGTAAATGCATTAAAGGTTAGGCAGTTTGTTTCCATATTTATGGCTGAATATCTCACTGCAACATATCTGTGAATTTAACTCCAGAGGCAACACATCCTTGAAAAAGGAATAAACATTTCATTGAAAAGGCAGTACACTGTCTTTATGCTCAAACCCCCTGAAGCAATAAGGGAACCCCCTCCAGATTCATAAATGTTAACAGAGCTGTATTAATTTTTTCCAAGGGAATGAAGGAACCTCCTTCTTATGTGCTTCTCAGTTAGTTATACTAGTATACTTCAATTATTTTTGCTCTGCTTGGCAGCGCTCCATTGAAATGATCCTCCACGGGAGACCAAAGCCTGTGTGTGGTGCTTACAAATTAAAATAGGTATGAATCCGGAGAACGGTTTGATGGAGGGTGCTGTATTTTACAGTTTTTTTTAAAGAGGAAAACGTAGAATACACTCATGTTCTATAACAACATGATTTCCAGCCATTCGTTCATAATTTCATGAAACTTCTTTGGATACTCCCCCAGAGTTTCTCTGTTGATCCTGTTAAGTGTTATGTGATTTTTCATAAAAGTTCATGGCTCTGTAGGCTGTGTCTCTCCTCTGTGCTGTAATGTAATGTAAACTAAGGCTTACGTATGTATTCATGTTAAGGTTGGTAATAACTTACAAATCTTGACCATAGAGTAGATACATGATCATTAAAAGAGTGTTCTGGAGGTGAAGAGAGTGTCAGACAGAATTATGACTTTGAAGCTGGAAATTGAAGGTGTACTGCTGAAAGGCTGTTAGTGCATACGCCCCACAAGTTGGATGCCAGTTAGAAGAGAAAGAGGAATTTTGGAGTAAGTTGGATGAAGAGGTAGAGAGTATTCCTGGAGGGAGAGAGAGTTGTGATTGGAGCAGAGTTCTATAGACTACTATATCTTATACAAGATGTGCAACCTGAAAGAGATAGGAGAATGCAAGGTGGTGTCAGAGGAGACTGTGGCTAGGCAGCATCGGACGGTGGTCGGTAAGATGACTTTGGAAAGCAAGAAGAGGAAGTGAGTGAAGGTAGAGCCAAGGATCAAATGGTAGAAGTTGAAGAAGGAAGAATGTTGGGCTGAATGCTGAGCCAAAGGCAAGGGGACAGGCTTATAGTGAGTTGTATGAAAGGACTTGTATGGATTGTCTAGACAAAGAGACTGAGCTGGAAAAGATGGGCAGTAGATTAGGGTGATGAAAGATAGAGATGGAAATGTACTAACGATGGAAGAAGTTCTTTGAGGAGCTGATGAATGAAGAAAATGGAAGAGAGAGCCAGATAGAGTGCAGAGTATTAGTAAGAAGGAAGTGAGGGCAGCTATGAAGATGAAGAGTGTAAAAGCAGTTAGTCCAGATGACATACCTTCACAGGTATGGAGATGTCTAGGAGAGAGTGCAGTGGACGTTATAACCAGGTTATTTAACACACTCTTGCAAAATGACAAAATAACTGAGGAATGGAGAAGTAGTGCACTGGTATAGAGCTTCAAGCATAAAGGTGATGTGCAGAGCTGCAGTAACTACAGAGGGATCAAGTTGATAAACCATACTATGAAGATATGGGAAATGCTTTGGATAGTCAATCCCAGCTTTCACTGGGAGTGACCTGGATGGACAGGATTAGAAATGAGTACATCAGAGGGACAGCTCAGGTTGAGAAGTTTGGAGATAAAGTCAGAGAGGCAAGACTGAGATGGTTTGGACATGTTCAGAGGAGGGATAGTGGATATAGTGGACAAAGGATGTTGAAGATGAAGCTTCCAGGCAGGAGAAGAGGAAGACCCCAGAGAAGGTTGATTAATGGATGCAGTGAATGAGGACATGCAGAGTTGGAGTGACTCTTATAGTTATTTTATAATTCAGTAAATTGTCATTTCTCAGCTAGATATATCCTAATTGTCATGAGTGAGGTTTTTATTTTATGCTGAATTTGTTGCTGGACCTATTGGTTAAGCAGTTACTCATCTTCCAGTAAACCCAGCTGGGGGAATAATTGCCACAAAAACTGAAACTTTAAGCCAACTGCTAACAAATTATTTCATGCAAATTCTGCTTCTTGTCACGCTCGGTGACTGTGGTAGTTTTGTACCCGCTGTAACAAAGTATTTCGAGTAGAGACATTTTTGCATAGCCTTTCAGGGATAGCAGAATAAATGTACCTTCAGCTGCTGTCTTATATTTTCCTCAAGGGGTTGCCACAGCAGATTGATCTGCATTGGTAATTTGACAGAGGTTTTACAGTGTATGCTGTGCCTCTCACAATCCTCTGGAGTGAGAGGGGCTTGTGTGCCCATCTGGAATTGAATCAGGGACCTTTTGCTTGTAAGGTGAATGTGTAAACCAGTACACTTCTTAGGGACACTAGATAGTAGAATAAATTAAATCCCCATATACAGCATTCTCTTTCATGCTGCTATATATAGAACTTAGCCTTTTCTCTCTTTATACCCCAGGTTAACATAGATCTCCATTCAAATACCACTACTCTTATTTTCCAAATTTAACATATGAATACCGCACTATGTGTAACTCGTTGGGCTGGTAAGGCTGGGAATTGCTGTGGCACTAACATTAACAGCCTGGAATGATATCCACGTCTGTCATAATGAGTGAATCTGATGACGTGATACAGAAATGTCTTTTGGCTAATCCAGCCATAGATCAACTACGCTGAAAGTTATCTCACTGTGTGACTGTGATCTCCTGTACCTCTCAGTGTTCCTGTTCTGATTCTTTTGTGTAGCCGTGCTAAGAATGTGGTGGCAGCAGCTCGGCCTCCAGTGCGTTTCTTTTCCGCTGATGCCCCAGTAGTGGACCTCTACTTGGGTCAGTTGGACCAGGTGAGATTCAAGGATTCAGACCTGATAGTATTAACTAGATATTCCTTTTCTTGATATTTGATTTGAAAATCTGTAAAAGAGAAGCAATTGGAAGAGGCTACAGAGTTTATAAACCTTTAGGTTGTACTTGGGATAGCTGATGCACTGACTGCCTACCTTACTTATATACAGAGGTGTGAAAATGGAAGGACACCCGTCTTCAGTTCAGTGGTTTTTACCTAACAGGATATAATAAAATATAATTTGGTGCTCACCAGGTACTATAGTTATTTAAATGTAACCTCAGGTGTAAAATGGCATATAACAGATTCCTCAGTGTCATTATTTATTTAACAAAATCAAACCACTAGGGAGAAGCCATGTGTGAAAAACAAAGGAAACCCCTGATTTAGTAGCTTGTAAAAGAAATTTTAGCAGCAATAACTTGAAGTTATACTTTTTTCAATGATTTCATCAGTCTCTAACATTGTTGTGGGGGAATTTTGGCACACTCTTCTTTTTTAATGTTACATCAGTTCATTGAGGTTTGCAAGCATTCAATTATGCACAGCTCTCTTAAGGTCCCGCCACAGCATTTCAGTCAGGTTTAGGTCTGGTCTTTGACTGGGCCACTGCAACGCCTTGGTTCTTTTTTCAGTCATTCTGTTGTAGATTTGCTGGTGCGCTTGAGATCATTGTCTTGCTGCATGACTTTAAACTTTATCTGTCTGACAGAAGGCCTCACATTTGACTCTAGAATACTTTGGTATACAGAGGACACCAAAGTATTGACTCAACATAAAGTTTGAGTCACGCAAGGCTGACTCAGTGACAGCGAGGTACCCAGTTCTGTGACTGCAAAACAATCCCAAATCATCACCCCTCCACCACTGTGCATGACAGTTCGTTTGAGGTGTTTGTGCTGATATGCTGTGGTTGGGTTTTGCCACATGTGATAATGTGCATTATGGCCAAACATCTCCACTTTAGTCTCATCTGTCCAAAGGACATTGTTCCAGAAATCTTGTGGTTTGTTAATGCACCTTTGAAAACCTAAGCCATGATGCCATCCATAATTGTTAAGTCTTTTTCTAATTGTACTGTCATTAACATTTACTGAGGCTGTAGAGTCTGTGATATAACTTTTAAAAAAAAAAAAAAAATTCTCTGAGTCTTGCATGGCCTTGGGGTGAATTTGCTGGGATGAATGCTCTTGGGAGGATTAGCAGTTGTCTTTCATATTTTAAACTTTTAAATTTTCTGTAGAATGATGGACTTCACGTTGTTTGGAAATGGCCTTAAAACCGTCATCAGATTGAGCAGAAACCATTGCTTCTCAGAGATAATCGCTGATGTTTTTCCTTCTTGGCATTGTGTTAGCAGGCATCTAAATGCTCCAGACCAGCAAAGTGCTAAAACATCGCCTTTTATAGAAGTGATCACATTTACTGACGATCCCTTAATAAAGTGCATTTGATTAGCGTCACCTGGCTGCTAGTTACCCTCTTAATTCCTATGGAAACAGTAAGGGTGCGCTTTGTTTTTCACATACTGCTTCTGCATTTTGGGTCAGTTTTTTAAAAATAATGATACAGTGTTATATGATGTGTTGTTCACCTGAGGTTATATTTACCTAATTTAAGACATGCTAAGGATCAGATGGTGTTTTTTTATGTCCTGATATATGAAACCTTCAAAATGAAAGAGGGTATGCTTTGTTTTTCACATAACTGTATGTTTTGGTGTTGTCCTAATAATAGAAACTCTCGAGCTTGGTGATAGTGATACTGTTTTCTCAAAGTACATTATCTACAAGTATCAATGCCAGAATTTTCAATCTAGTGCACTGTTAAGTCCACAAGATCTGTAACAATCTTTTTCTCCTTAGGTGGAGCGTCTCAGGAATGTGGCCGAGGTGTCTTTTATTTTCTTCTATGCACCATGGTGTGCTCACTCTATGGCTGCCCGGCAGGAAGTGCAACAGGTGGCTAAGAAGCTGGCCAAACAGGTACAAGTCAGCTGGAGGCAACCACCACCGCCACGCTGCAGGAGTGTTTAAATATCAAATATTTAGACATTTTTAGTGGCACCTTATCGGGTGACCGCTAAGGAGGCTCCAGGAACCACTAGGACTTGTTTTTACATGGACAAATTAACCATATGGAAGAGTAAATATAGTTTCCAGGATTACGTAAAGTGCTAAAAATAGTGATTGCAGCCTGAGTTTATAGTAGCATTTTGACAGACAGCAGTAAAGAGCGTCTCCATTATATTACTGTTTATAAAACCTCTTCATTTCATTCCTGAAACACACAGTCAGAGAGCTTGTATGTGTCTCTCAGATATCGATTCATAGATGATTTGCTTCAGGCCTATTTGTTAAGTAAATGAGAGAGAATGGAAAGTTAAAACTCTGTGCCCTCGCTGCGGTCTAGAACTAGTTTTGTTTGTTCAGCTCAGTTTCTTTCTTTGTTAAAATGCACAAACACAGGTGCAGTTTGTGGCTGTGAACTGCTGGTGGAGTCAGGGGAAATGCAGGAGGCAAAACCGCTTTTATCAGTACCCCGTCATCCATCTGTTTTACAGAAGGTAAGACAGAGAGGCCTGCCCTCATTTATGGTGGGAATTTGTTTTCAGCAGCTATAGTAGAAAATGAAGAATAGGGAAGGTATTTGTTAGACTGTTTTCTATACTTTTTTCTAATGGCTGGCACCTTTGTTCTGAATTGTTACCATTAACATTCATACATGATTGCACATCTGCAGTCATGGGAATGCACATATTTATTTAGATTTAGGGAGGCTCTCCTCTGATATATACACTCACTGGCTACTTCATTAGGTATAACTTTTCTTCTGCTTTTTAACACAAATCTCTAAATAGCCAGGCACATTGCAGCAACTCAGTACATTAAGGCATGTAGGCCAAGATGACCTGCTGAAGTTCAACCTACGACATTATAGCATGGCTCCAGCTTGCCTTGTATCTCCTGGGATTTTCCTGCACAACTGTTGCTAACATTTTGTTGAGCATCAGAATAGGAAACAAAAGGTGATTAATGTGACTTTGAAGGTGGTTCTTGGTGCCAAACTGGTGGATCTGAGTATTTCAAGAAACTGCTGATCTACTGGGATTTTCCCACATAAAATCTCTAGTGTTTACAGAGAATTGTCTTTAAAAGAGAAAATATCCAGTGAGCGGCAGTTCTCTGGGAGAAAATGCCTCGTTGATGCCATGAATGTGAATATGAACGTGAATGGCCATACTGCTTTGAGCTGACAGGGTAGCATCAGAAAGGTTATTAACCACTCGTTACCACCATGGTATTCAGAAGATCATCTCTGAATGCACAGCACATTGAACCTTGAAGCCTATGGGCTACAGCAGCAGAAGAGCACACCAAGTCAGCTATGAACAGGAAACCGATGCTTCAGTTCACATGAACTCACCAAAATTAAAAACTGAAGACAATAGAAGATTGAAAAATGTTGCCTATTCTGATGAGTCTCGATTTCTATTGAAAAATTCTGACAGTGTTGTCAGAATTTGTCGTAAACGACATCATAGCATGGCTCCAGCTTGCCTTGTATCTCCTGGGATTTTCCTGCACAACTGTTGCTAACATTTACAGAGAATGGACTGAAAAAGAGAAAATATCTAGTGAGCATCAAACCTCTGAGTGTAAATGCCTTGTTGATGCCAGACTGGTTTGAGCTGATAGAAAGGCAACAGTAACTCAAATACCCAGTCCTTAGAACCAAGGTATAAAGAAGAGCAGAAGGTACGCTCTGAATGTAATGGAAAAATGTTGCCTCGTTTGATGAGTTTTGATATCTACATTTAGATTGGGGGTTCAGAATTTGGCATATCAACATAAAAACATGGATCCATCCTGCCTGGTATCAACTGCTGCTGCTGGTGTAATGCTGTGGGATATATTTTCTTGGAACACTTTGGGCCCCTTAGTACCAACTGAGCAACACCACCTACCTGAGTGGTGTTGACCATGTCCATCCTTTTATGACTGCAGTGTACACATCTTCTGATGGCTGCATACGGCAGGCTAAAATGCCATGTCACATAGCTCAAATCGTCTAAAACTGGTTTCTTGAACGTGACGTGAGTTCACTGTGCTCAAATGACCTCCACATTCACTAGATCTCAACCCAAAAGAAGCACCTTTGGGATGTGGTGGAACGGGAGCTTCACATTATGGAGTGCAGCCAAGAAATCTGCAGCAACTGTGAGATGCTATCGTGTCAATATCTCGACCAAAATCTCTGAGGAATGTTTTGAGCACCTTGTTGAATCTATGCCAAGAAGAATTAAGGCAGTTCTGACCACATAAGGTGGTCCAACCTGGTACTGGCAAGGTGTGTCTAATGAAGTGGCAAGTGAGTGTATGGAAAACACTTGATTAATTATAGTTTAATAATTAGTCACTGATTTTGTTGATGTTTAATGACATTTAAACTGGCACAAGTGAACTGTTAGTGTCTCATAGTTTGTCCCACATGTTGCATCTGTGTTTCTGCAGGTTTGGACCAATAGAGTACAGAGGGCCATTTGTGGCTCCATATGTAGAAAGTTTTATCCTTAGAGTCATCACGCCACTGACTTACCTCCCATCAAGAGCTCATCTTGAAGAGTTCCTCTCCTATCATGAGGTATTGCTTGGCTGTAGACTTGTCATTGAATTGCCTACAAAGTATATTTCTTACTGTGTGTACTGGTTCATTGTACAAAAATTTTTTTTTTCTTTTTTTGTTAACCTGTGGTAAATTATCAGTATGCTATGCTTAAGGGGCTTCTTAGATTTAATCCTAGATTTCCATGTGCTGTAATGGGCTGTTTCTCGTGTACTTACAGCCTCGAGTGGTGGGTTTCTTCCAGTTTAACTCTTCTCCTCAGCCGCCAGGGTACATCACGTATCTGTCTTCTGCCCTGCAGGCCTTAAAAAGGGGTAAGAAATGATTGTTTTTAGCCTTTATAAGAATTTTTATCTTGACAGTTATGCAATCAGAATTCAAGGAGAGCTTTGGCTACTGTGGCAGAAGAGATGGTAACGGCAGTGCATTTTAGCGTAGAATGGACAGAAAGGTTTTTGTCTTTAGCTGCGAGTAAGTATTTTCTTGTTATGGTGCAGATTTTCGTGGTGTTGTACGTTTCGGGGTGGTGACCAACAAGCAGGTGGCAGAGGCCATCTCACTAAGAGAAGATGAAACCGTGTATCTCCACAGAAGATTTAACGCCTCTTTGGTAAGCAGCATGACCAGGATGTTGTAGACTGTACAAAAGCAGTTCTTTGTACTGTTGCGTTTGCACTTTTTTACTCTGATTGTATAATAATTATGGATGTATATGATGCTATATTTTTATTTATTTATTGCTTAAGGTTTTTCCCAGAAAGGACCTTAACTTTACATCAGAGGCCATCTGTAGGTGGGTGTTTGAACACCTTGAGACCGTCCTCCAGTGGCTGCAACCACCAGGAACAAAGTCCCACCTCTTAGAACAGGAGCTGACTAAAGGCCCTGCACTACTACTGTTCCTGCCACACAATCCTCTGGGATCACAGCCCAGCCCCATACTACAGCAGGTGAGCAGTGACAGAGGCAAGGACAAATATTTGTTCTCATTCAGTGCTGGTATTGCTTCATTCTCTATTGCAAATCTCACTTGTGGTTTACCGCAGGGCTCAGTTTTAAGGCCCCTTCTGTTATTTGGTTACCTGCTTCTTTCTAGGTGCACAATTTTCAGATATGCTCTTATTAATATGCAAGCTAATATAATTTCACTTATCCCCATTAAGCTTCACTGTTGACAGTTGTAAAGATGTAAGTTTTTCACTTTGAAACAGGTTTTACTTTAGATCTTTTCTTTCCTTTGCTGGGCTTATGAAAGGTATCTCTACATTCATTTCATTCCGTCGCTCCAGACCAGATAAAACACAGTCTTTTTTTAAAGATGGTCTTTTCTCTGGTTTGCTGTTATTTCAAAATATAGAAACAAGACTTTATAAATGAATGGATTCACAAATGAATCAGCCTCTTTTCATCCTGGCTTGAAATTAATTTCAGAATTATTTTCCAGATTGTAGTAATAACCCCAACTGTAACCCTGACATGCCTGAGGTCCTCCTAACATTTTTCCTAACCTGCTTCCTAGTAGCACTCCTGGTAACCTGTAGCCTACACTGTGATTGCTTTCCCAATTTGAAATTCATTGTCAAATGACCTTGTTTTCACGGTAAACTTTCGAGATACTTCCTCTTCCTAGTGTGCTTTATATGTTTTTATCTTCATTATTTACTTGCGTTGTAAATCACTGTTATTCCATTTAACTTCTGCAAATGAAATGATTATTTTTATTCAATTTTTGTATTTTTAGGTTGCAGACATTGCTGTGCGTTACCATTCCTGTGCCAACAGTAACCACTCCAACTGGGATGAAGGTTTCGCCTCCCACTCACTGTGCTGCCAGTCAGTTGTCCTCCCAGAGTCAAATACAAGTGTGTGTGAGGTGTGCCTCAGCTTTTCGCGGCCGAGCTTCAGCACCTCACCTCTTCACTGCTCGTTTCCTTCATTGACTCAGGGAGGAGACGTGTTGCAGACTTATCTCAGACACTGCTGCCTCCACCAATTACCTTCACCCATGCCCATAAAAAGTGCAACCTCCACCGGCTGTAGCAATATTCTGAACAGCTACAGCCCATTTAGTCAATACAGTGCCTGCTGCAGAAAAATAGAACCTCAAGACAATGAATCACAAGCCAAAGAGAATCCAGAGATGCAAAGTGCTCCACGTACTCCTCCTTCTTTCTTGATCCCTCCATCCTCTGTCCCTCAGCTGGAGGGAGATGGCATCACAGGGCTTCGGTGTCAGACCAACAGGACACTCAGGTTTTATGTGTTGGATGTTGCTCTGAACTGGCCTCTGGCAGTCAGGCTTGGAGCATCAGTCAACAGAAGTGCTTCTCTTCACCAAGAGCGTGGTGCACAAGGTGATGGGAGTGGTGACGGGTCGTTTGCTGCTATTGTGAACCTGAAGGATGAGGTTCATTATGTTCTTCACCGCAGTCCAGCAGCCACGCTGACAGAGTCTCTGGGTAAGATATGGACGGACTGTCATTCATGTGACATGGCTTAATTGTGTACATTATTCTTAGGGACAAGGTAGGATAGATTCTCCACCATGTCCTCATGTCATGTTTAAAGACAAACTGTCTTCTTTTGTTGGCATTCTTTTTGTTGCACACCCAGCCAGTCACTGTGTGGAGTAGACATAAAAGACGCAGCCCATCTGGTTTGAGGGTAGGTTTGTTCAGAGGCTGCTTAAATGACGTAACAAACACTTTTAGTATATACAGATTCCGCTACTACTCAAAATAGACCAAATGCTTAACTCATGACAATGTCTGATAACCAGAAATAAGAACAAATATCTCAGCAGTGTCATCAGACTGTATTATCTAACCTAACAAGGCAAGAATAATAGCCAAAATCAACCATTTATTAACTGATAGAATGAAAGTGATAGTGTATTTGAAATCCCTGCATCTCTTAATGTTTTATAATTCAGAGTCCACTCACCTTCATAAGCTGTTTTGACATATGAACTCAGTGTGTTCACATTCACTAATGTGTGTAGAAATGTTCTCAGCATGCATGAAAAATCAGCACACATGCAAAATTACCCTTGAATTGAAAATGAATTGTGTGCATCTGCCAATTTTGTTCTTACCACAGTTAGTGAACCCGAATAATTGAAAAGTGATAGGCTCCTCCTTGTTACTTCCAATCTGCATACCACGACACTACCTTTTCTCTATAGAAGGAAACATGTTTACCTAGAGAGGAACTGTAAAAAGCTGTGATGATGTTGTAAGAGAGAAGCCTTCGTCGTCAAGGCAAAAAAAAGCAGAAGAAAGACTAACTGAAGAGACAAGAGACATTCTTTATTTATCCCTTATAGGGAAATGATAGATCCCAAATACACACACTCTTATGTTGTTACGCACACACATGGAGGGAAACCAGTGAGCACACATGTGGAGGGTATTAAGTGAATGCTGCCCATCACAATCGCCAAGGAGAGCTAATGTGGGGATTCGGTGCCTTGCTCAAGAGCAGTGCTGAGGAGGGTGGTCCACATGGGTTCAGAACAAGGTCTTGGATTAGTGGGTCATGAATTGGCCTACGTGTTCAGGCAGGTCTTGAGCCGGTGACCCTCAGCAACCATCTGGTTTCCAGTTAAGTCTCCTGACGGACTAAACCACTGCTAACCTCCCTGAAGAAACTGAATGTAAGAGGACAAGAAAGACTAGGCTTGGGCTGAAGTAACAGGGCTGCTATATCATTTCCCCTGAGACACTATGGCTCAAGTTTAAAAAAAAAAAAAAACCCAAAAAGTTCTGAAAGCAAAGTTTATATGAACAAAAGACCGACAGACCGTAAGAAAAGGAAGGAAACAGGTGGAGCACAAGGAGCACTTGTTCTGTTAGCTCAAGATGAGAAATTTAAGGCAGTGATTAGAAAACATCGATTAAATAATGTTAAGAACTTAGACTGTAAGTAATTCCATCCAACTAGGGTGACCAGATGTCCCTGTTTATGTGGGACTGCACAGCTTTGTTAATTCTTGTCCCCCTGTCTCACATAGTAAGCTGATGTCCCACATTTTGACTGGCTCTGCAGGACATGCTCTTTTCTCAAGTCTGCCATCCAGGAAAGTTGAAGGCTACCAAAACGTCAAATTTTGGAATATGATGGAAACTATCACAAAGAAAAATGAAACCAGTGTCTTTTATTGAAAAAAAAAAAAGTGTGTGCGGCTTTTTTTGTTTTGCATGAAGTGGCACAGTATGTGTGTCACAACTGGCTAAAATTGGGTCAAATAGGTGTGCTTCCTGTTGGAACCCAAAGATAATTACCAGACAGAGCAGTAACTGAAATAACAGTTCACATTCACCTAACAGTTAACAGCATAGAAAAAGAATGCAGGAGTATAAAAAGACTATGACATGACAACAAACCAGCTTGCTGTCATCCTTTTGTAAGTAATTGAATTTACTTGCACACAAAACATTTGTCTTTGTTTACACACTGAATGCCAAAACCTGTAATCTGCTCAGTTTATTGTGTTTTTATTTTTAAGTTGGGTATCAAAATTTCAAACTACCTCCCACATGTCCCAAACACGACGTTTTCCTGACGTTAAGTTGGTTGGGATCTGGTCATTAAAAATCACTGCCAGCAAATTTGGAGCTCATTTTTAAGGAATGACAAGACAAGATAATACCTAATAGAAATGTTTGAACAAAGTTTAAAGTCTACACAGTTTCAGCATTTATTTCTTATTGATGTGTGTACCTTCAGCTGCTCTCTTGAATTTCGCCCCCAAGAGGTCACCACAATGGATTATTCCGCATCAGTAATTTGGCAGAGGTACTACCTGACGCAACCTTCCATGGTGAGAGGGGCACGTATTTAATTCTGATTCTGAGCATTTTTGGCTTAAAGTGTTAAGGAAGACACTGAAAACTGTAAATAATTATTTAGAAAATAATAATTATTAGTAGTAGTTGTAGTAGTCAGTTTAAAGACGTGTGTTTAAATTAAACACGGTCTGGCTGTCATATGTTTGTATGATCTGACACACTTCTGAATTTGTTGAATAATTTTAGGTAAGAAAACTTTGATGAATCACAGATTGGTGTATAAAACCATGTTTCTGAATGAAGCCCATTGTCTCAAGCTGACCATTCTCATATGTGGCACACACAGGAGAAAACTTGAGTCAGCTGTCTTCTAAACTGACTTTTTTTCTTTCCTCCTGTTCTTATTAAAATAAACGCCACCGTCCACATTAACACACGTCTTCCTTGGTCCACTGGAAAAAAATGGAGACTGCCCTTTATTTACTTATTGTCATGATGAGTCATCTATCTGTGCTCCATTGATGGTGGCTTTCTTTCATTACTCACACACATGCTTAACTATTAGGGTGAATATGCTGAGAGTTGATTGAGCTAACTCTGATCAGCCTTTCTTGAGTCATGTGTTTTAGTTTAGACTTTCCCATTTCAGAGGTAATCAACTTTAAAGTTTAGTATTTAGGGTTAGGCCCAGAGTTTGCTGAACCTGCTTTCTGGAGCAGGGCTCTGATCAAAAGTCTCAGGCAAACAACAGTTTTGCATATCATGCACATCAGCAGATTAGGTGATGCGGGTCAGCCATTCTGTTCTGTATACATGTGTGAATGCACTCAGGGTGTCATAAATCAAAACACAGGCTGTTGTGAACTGAAGATGTGTTTGTTTTAAGTGGTCTAGTCAGTGTTACCTTAAAGATTTTGTAGTTTTTTTTTACTTGTTACTGCTTATTTGACCCCTGTGTCCAAGAGCGCTGTTTTTCTCTTTTGGTTCAAACACGTGTGCGTGTGTTGTGTTCATCGGTGATTCCAAATAAGCTGTCTGTGTCTGAGTATTTACCTTGATTTACCTTGGTGACTGTTAGAGTTAATTTATTTGAGAGGTAATAATATAATACTTCTGTTAAAGATTTTCCCACTGATCTCCTCTTTAAATTTTCAGCTGAATTTCATTTTATGTTTGGAAACATGACCCAAATCTCTGTGTGGGTCTCACTGCAAAGCTGTCAGTACACCTGCAAGTGTGACAGGCATTTTCACCCTTTAAAACTATAGTATTGACCAGAAGTCTTGTGCCACCCCCTGATTTCTGAAAATTTTGCTTCCAAGGAGCCAGACTTTCTTAAGTAATAGTTCTTTAGGCTTTCTGGAGGTCTTTCAAAGTTTGTATTTGGACATTGGTTGCTTTTTCATTACATTAACAGAGTGAAGGATTCGAAATTCTTCTTCTTCTTCTTCTTCTTCTTCTGCTTCTTCTGCTGCTTCTGCTTCTTCTTCTTCTGCTTCTTCTTCTGATTCAATCCAGTCTTTGTACCTGACCATTTTTAGAGGAGTGTTTTTTTTTTGTTTAAGCCTTTTAACACTGAACTGTGATTCATTCAAGCATAAAAAAGGAACCTAATACAAATGATGAACCACTGCTGTGTCTACAAATAACAGACAACTTGGCAAAGAACCAAATTGTATTTAAATTTAAATTGTATCTGTAGACTTTTTGTTACTAGCAACCTTTCACAAAAACACATAATTTGCATTTCTTTAGCTAAAACTATGAAAAATTGCAAAGAAAACACAATTTGAAAGTTATAAAATCGAGCTTTGGAATGTCCTTCAAGAATCCTGGAGAACTATTCCTGAATACTGCTTAAAGAAATGACATGAAAGTTTGCCTAAGAGGGTTCAGGCTGTGTTGAAGAATAAAGGTGGTCATACCAAATGTTGACTTCCAAGCTTTTACAAATGTTTTTGCCACTTATGTTTGCATGTCTCAATATTTTTTTGCACATATTTACTATTTTTCTAATAGCATATAAAGAAATGAAAGGTGTCTCAAGACTTTTGCACCGTACTCCCTTCTCCTTGTAAAAGTTGGTACATTTGCTCTAGAAATGACTTGATCCATTACAGTGGTACCATAACAGTCAACGGTTGTGTGACAGTGTTTTTGAAGCAGATTCTAGTTTTAATCTTGCTTTTGTGTTGCTTCATCACAGAGGCCTTTATCAGAAACTTCAGCGCTCCCTACAGCCTCTTGCAGAGACACTTGGTTGGCGAGGAGGACGGGAAGAAAGATGAAGCGAAGCATTCAGATGAACACCAGCACTCAGCTCAACGCCTTCTCATCACAGAGCTGACCACTTCTACCTTCCTGCCCTCTGTCATGGACCTTCAAAAGGTGATAAAGTGTTCTGCTTCCGTTTCTTTCTGCCCACTACACCCTCAGCAAATCAGTGCCATGCGTTTTTTTTTTTTGTTTGTTTTTTTTTCTTTTCTTTTTTTCAAGTTTCAAGAGTTTTTGTGAAGGTGTTTCCCTGAATAACTTTTATCTGCTGGAGAAGCAAAGACACATCATATGAAAATGAGTTCAGTCTTTATGCTTTGCCAAATGTCTGTTTTTTTTTTTTTTTTCAAAGTTGGTT
>VUQH01041961.1:0-15751 GCA_015106775.1 Etroplus canarensis | reverse complement strand
GTCACCACAGTGGATTAATTCGCAATGGTAACTTGGCAGAAGTTTTACAATGGATGTCCTTCCTGACACAACCCTCCATAGTGAGAGTGGCTTGTGTCCCCACCTGGAATTGAATCAGGGACCACCATTCGTTTGTAAGACGAATGCGCAAACCACTACACAAGTAATTACATAATACACATAATGCAAAACAAAAACAAACTTATTTTGGCACAGTGTGCAAACTGCTCCCCATACAGTATGGAATAGATTTGATCCACAAGAAAGCGACCCCTTTTTTCATTTAAAAGATATTTTTTTCTTAATTCGCACTTAATTCTTATTAGATATGATGTATAAGACAAATGTGAAGTAGGCCACTTTTATTAATTAAATGAGACATGAGCATGAGACATACAGTATATTATTATTATTATTATTACTATTATTATAACTACAACATTATTAATAATGTACTGCTAGCATCATCATTTTACAGCCACACACTGTTGTTGTGATCCTAGTGTTCTTGTTACAATGTGAAGTATAATTAAATAACTTTCACAGTAGTCCTACAAATTAACTGCTACCTTCCATATGTCACCATGGCTTCTTGACTCCAAAATTTAACAACTTTTGATTTTGTGTGTGTGTGTGTGGAAGCAGCTAAATTGCATTTCATAGTGGCGTCCAGCTGGATTCTTTCTGCCAAAGATACTGGCAGAAGTGACAGTTTTATCTCAGTAAAAGTCTGGCTGTGGGATTACACGGCCCAACTGCAAGGATCACATCCGGCGCACTGTCACTGGTGTTCATATTTGATATGCTGCTTCAGTCAAAACAGAAAAAAGGAAGAACAACATTTGAGCATTTAATTACACTGCTGCTTAATTTTCTCTCTTTCTGCAGTTCAGCATCAGTAGAACTGCCCTTCGGTGGTCGACTTTTACTGAAATAATAAAGCCAATCCTGTGAGCAAAAATATTTTTCCTGTTTCTGCTTGGTTCAGGTTAGAGACTGTCATAAATGAAAATCTGAGCTTTTAATGTTTTATACAAAATTCAGTGCATGAATATAAGCTCAGCCTGTGCCTCATTACCTTTAAAGTGAAATGGGTGAAATTCCTGCAGTTTAAAAAATAAATACAGCTGAACACACTGGTGACAATTTATATGCTTTTTCTCAGCGGTGTACATGGTTTGTAGTGCTTTACAAATGAATGGACCCTTTTGAGAAGATTATGGTATTGCATCAGGCCAAGATCTCTTAACATGGCAGATAATCATATACATATAATAGCAGGGTGTCAGGAAGACAAAAGACTAAAGTTCACAGCAAGCAAGGACATGCTCTTCACTTTAGGATCAATTTTTCATTATGGGCTTTTTGAGCATTTTATCTAATAGAAATACTATAATAAAAGACAGATCATTAATGGATTTGTTGTCTAAATAGGAATGAAAAGCTAAAGTGCTCATGCTCTTATTTACTTTTGTTTTTAAATTTTATGAATTTATCTTAAAAGGACCCTGATATTATTGCCCTTGATGGTCTCAGAAAAAGCAGTGTTGACTGTTTTGTGTTGGCTAAATCAAGCAAGTGTTTTAAATTTTGCTGCAAAAAGTTTTACAATGCTGAAGGACAAGGGTTGGATGACTTATTCCCCATATGTTAACTTGAGCTCAACTTGAGTCTCCAGAGTCAAGGTTTATCTGGCCTACAATGCTCGACTTCATCAGTGTGTCTGCCCACTCTTCTTCTGTCAAGTTCACTTCTAACCTCCAACTGTCAGCCTGACTATAGCTTGACCACCTGCTCCATCTCAGTCAGCTCAGCTCTAATTTCTGCAGTCACTGCAAACCACAGCTCAGTCAGGCTGCAGATCCCAACCTCTTTCACCTTTTAACAATAAACCCCTTTCTTATATTTTTGACCAGCATCTGTTGTCCTGCTTCTGGGTTTCATTTTAGCTGAAAATCCAACACATACTTTTATTAAAAAAAATGACAATTTGGTACTTTTATTGGACAAAATAGTACCAGATTAATTTTGTTTCAATCAACATGAATAATTTTTGTAGGTCTGTTTCAGTTCTTTAGTAGTTTGGTAGTATATTTATATGACTGAAGTAGTCATTTTAAAAACTTGGTTTTAAGAATTCAAAAAGAGGTTACAACTTAGGAATTAAAGCTTTGCGTGTAATGGATTAGAGAAAAGATACATGAGGCAACACAAAGCGGCAGAACACAATACACCAGAGTAGACAATATGCAGACTCAGACAGAAGAGTCATGGCACAGTAACAACAGTGCTGTACACACAGATGGCTAAGTCCCAGACCAAATGCTGCAAGGCTGATCCAGTAGCTCTGCCTAATTGGGGCAGAGGAAGCAAGAATCATTTCCAAACTAGACAGTTCTGGCTCGGGTGTGGACAAGTCCCAAACCCAAAAATCTGGGGCCTGTCTCCTTCCATCCTCAACTAAAAATCATCTATTTAATTTGGTATAATTTAATCCAATTGTAACTGAATAGCACCTGTTGTTAGATTTGGGCCTATGGCACCATTTTAATGTGTAAATAAATTGCAAACTCACTAGCCTATATATCCAGGGCTCTTCAGTTTTTTCAGTCCAATTCAAAATCACAGTACTTACAGTACAGAGACCAAACCCCACCAATGTTTTATTCTATTCTGTTATTCTCATCATACATCCTACTGAAGCTGTGAACGAAAAACAGGTAGGGAGGTAAGAAAGTAAGTGAGTGCACTGGTTTAGAAAACAAACTGTTATATTGCACAGAGAGCTTAACCCAAGGGTGTCAAACTCGCGGCTCGCGGGCCGCTTCCGGCCCCGCCCCGCTTCCGGTCGCCGATTTGATGTCAAAAATATCATGTAATACGGCCCTTTAAAGCGCCACATTGCGATTATATAATGAAATGTGGACGCATTGAATTAAATAATTGTAATGTGGCGACTGGAAGTAGGGGCGGGGCCGGAAGCAGCCTGCGAGCCGCGAGTTTGACACCCCTGGCTTAACCCATAAGAACCCATGGTGACATGCGTGTAACAAACACTTTACATTTTTTACAGCTGTGTGGGCCTCTTGGTCTGTTGTATATCCCCCATAATTTTCCTGTAAGGAAAAATGGGTCTGGGTTTTTATGGGTTAAATTCACTGATCAGCCACTGACAGTTAAGGTGAATTACACTGATTTTTACTTTAACTCACATCTGCCAGCTAACAATTGTTGCAAACTCTCTCCAGATCACCTTAAAACTGAGAATCAGTGGGATGCGACAGAACAAGCTAATCCAAAAACTCACAGTACCTAATGGATCCACACACCTGAAGACACCCACTGGGGGGACTAATGCCCATCTCCCAGCAGGTTGAGAGCTGTTTTGGTGCCATGAGGGGGACCTACACCATATTAGACAGCTTTTTTAAAAAAGTCATGGTTAACTGCTAAATGCCTGGACAATTAGGTTTGAATCATTTCATGATTTATTAAGTACCCTTTAATATAAACTACTGCAAACAACAGCAAAATGCAGGACAACATGAATGATGCTGCTGCAGCTTCTGAACATATACTGTATATACAGTCAGTGGTTTGAAACAATGATTGAGACCTCTTGACAATTCCATGCTCTCAGCTGCTGCTCTTGTTGCCCATTACTGCAGCTACTTTTCGTGGATGATTTCAGGAATTTTTCTCCCCACAGCAAAGACCCGATACATGTGAAAATCTATACATGCTTCACACTTGTAAAGCATATATGTGTACACACATGTGAAATAGAGAGAAGGAAAGACAGAAGCATTTTACAGTGCAAAGCAGTGACCTAAATACAGGTACAAAGGTAATGTACAACACTGGATCTTCTCTCAGTAGTCTGAAAAGAACAGCTTCTTACAAAACCTTTTCCTTTCAATCCAGTACCTTTTAATGTTCAGTGCATTTTGTAGTGGCAGGATGGTTTTCACGTACGTAAGTGGACAGTGTTTTTCATTCCATGACATTTTTATTTGGAGATTAGAAGTGAAAAATCTTCGTATAAAAGCCTTATTGAAGTATAATACTACACTATGTACCCTAAAATGATTACAAAATAATGAATAAAAATATGGCTGTAGGTAAAACTATAGCCAAGACTAAAAAAAACAAGAAATACAACATTTTTTTTTTTTTTGTCAGGGTTGAATTATGTGTGAAGCTAAATCTGCCAGCCCCTCTGTCAATAGACAGAGATATAGAGCACAATGAGACGTAGGACGAGGTGACAAATCATCACTTAAGCTTCTGCTGCCTGCCCACACTGCAGAACAATGCAGACCTGGCCATATGTGAAAACCATTGAACACCGTGACAATAGTGGGAAAATATGGTGCCTTTTAAATTGCTGCCAAATGTATGCAACATAAATTAGGAATCTCTCAAAGACACAGACTTCAACCTTGCTGCACTGAAAGTCCTTTCATTTGGTCTTTGTTTTTGTTCTGCAACATATTAAAAGGATGCAAAGTGCACATAAACAATGCTCCTATTAAGCCAATATGTTGAGACCCAGGAAAAAACATTAATCATTTTAACCAAAGTTTAAGTGACAAAACTCTTGGGCAACTATAAAAGTAAACATACCTTCCAGCTGCTTGCATGTATTCTCTAAAGCAGACTCATTCGCATTGGTAATTTGGCAGAGGTTTTACACCAGATGCCCTTCCTGATGCAACCCTCCATAGTTAAAAGGGTTTTTGTCTCCACCTGGAATTGAACCAAGGACCTTTTGCTTGAAAGGTAAATGTGCAAACCACTACACTACAGGGGACACTGGGCAACTATAAAAGTAATTTGGTAAAAGTTTGTTGGATGTATAATTTGATTAACATTGGCTTGTAATTGAAGTATAGTTCATAACGAAAGAAGTGTAAACTTGAATAGCTACCGTCATTACTTTTCAGTCTGTAAAATGTAACGTGGCATGTGCAACAGGGTTTTCAATAGTAGTTTATCTTGAATACATTTGATTGATATATAGGTGGAATTTCAGAGGTATTGGTGCTGGCAACCATTTCCTGGTATTGTGCCATCCCTAAATGCATTTTTTTGGTGTTGTTTTCAACTCTTTGTATTTGTAATCAACAAAAACTGAAGACAACAATTTGAAATGTGCTCTAGCTTAATGCATCATTATTTTATTTTTTAATGGAGCAAATACAATCTCTAATTCCAAAAAATTAGACGTTGTGTAAAATGTCAATAAAACATACAATGATTTGTAAATCCTTTTAACTATAATCAATGGAAGACAACAAATCCACAGTAATGTCCAAACAATGTTACTGTTTTTTGGAAATAAACAGACATTCTGAATTCAATGCCTGAAACACATTCTAAAAAATTGGGACGGGGGCAAGAAAAGACTGGGGAAATTTTTCAATGCTTGAAAACACCTGGAACATTTCACAGGTAAGTAGATTAGTTGGTAACAGGCGATTGTACAATGACTGGGTGCAAAAGGAGCACTCCTAAAAGGCTCAGTAGTTCACAAGCAATGATGGGGTGAGGTTCTCCACTTTGTGAAAGACTGAGTAAGCAAAAAAGATAAGGCTTTATGAACAACTTTTTCAGTGTACCCTTGAAAGGAATTTAGAGATTTCCCCATCTGCATTCATTAATATCATCCAAAGAGATGTAGAGAATCCTAAGAAATCTGCATGTAAGTGGCAACGGTGAAAACAACATTGAATGACTGTGACTTTTGATCCCTCTAGTGGCACTGCATCATTCTGTGATGGACACTATGAAGTGGGAACACATTGCAAAACCATTGCCAGTTAACAAAGTACAGCACTGCATCTTCAAATGTAAGTTAAAGCAAAGACCATAAATCAAAAACATCCAGAAATGCCACTGACTTCTCTGGGACCAAGCTCACCTCAGATAGACTGACCCGAAGTGGAAAAGTTTGCTGTGGTCTGAAGAGTGACAATAAGAAACTACACTGAAATTGAGTCTACCTCATTTTGGACATACAGGCTTATTACACACAGAAGTGCAAGAAACAGTGGTGCTAGTAACGTACTGTAAGGCCAAACCAACAGAATGAAGGAAAAACAGTCCTAGTCAACTAAAGAGTGATGTAATGTAGAAAAAAATAACCAATTCTAGCAATAGTCCGCCAAAATATGTGTGTGTCTTTTCAAATCTCCTCCCCACTTTGATTTGGATGAAAGCAATAAGAAGAGAGTTTACCCTAAATGTCATTTTTACAGCATTTGGCACTCAAAACAAACACCAACACTAGTCGACTTTGAGGTGAATGTTTGAATTAATATGAATAAATAATGACAATGTCTGAACATGACAGTTTTAACTTTTTGCAAATTTTTAAAAATTGAATTCATTATATTCATTATATGGTTTTAGTCAAGAAAAGCCTGTGCTACTAGTGTTTTCCTCTAATATGTTTGGTAATGTGTACTATGAAAAACAGATTGCTTTGGTTTTTGTTAAGGAGCTGTGAAAGCAAAAAAAAAAAAAAATCAAACATAAGGGAAATATCAGATATAGTAATATTTAAAATATAATAACAAGTCTGCCAAATTGCTCATGGATTCCTTGCGAAGCCATTTCCTCAACAGTTAATTTCTCTGACCCACACTAACACACACTCATACAAAGACTCCTTTTATCCACAAGTCAGCTGAATTTTAAAGAGCTCATCAAAAGAGACGGTTTTAACGGGGTGCCTGGAGGGAACCAACAAATCCTTTAAATGTACTAGGTTTAAGAGATGTCCACTATATACCCAGCATTTATATTTAAATGAGGCCTTAATCAGCAAGCTCTGCTGATGATGATGTGGAGAGCTTCAAATGACCAGAATGCATACTAAGATATGAAATTAATGGGTTAGCAAGGTATACTGAGGTTAAAGTCAGAGTTTTCAGAGTAATGAAGGTGGCTCTATTTTTACCTGGCTGGATCACTATGGTAACTTATGCTGAACACATTACCTGGTCGGGTGCAGGTTATGTTCAGAATTTCAGTTTAGAATTGTCTGGAAGCATTACATTTTCACGCATTATTTTATTTAAAGTATGCTTTAATTGATACGTATATTCTCTACTGTAGGAATGTGTTTTAGATATGCAAACTGTCAAGCTGTATTTTACATCCTAATCTGCTGAAGGTCTCTTTTACACAGCTGGAATTGCAGACAACAGAACGCAAATTAGAAAACTGATCGGTTATATTTGTAGTCTATCTATCAGATATGTCCAGTTAATGTGATTAATTCCATTGTGAAATGGCAACAAACTAATGTGAGTTCCATTTCTGTTTTATTAGGAGGGAGGGTGTCAAAACTGAATGCACATAGTGTCTTGTAGTGTTTAAAGTGCAGCTGTCACATTAGAAATAAACTGCAGCACAGAGAGCACAATGAGCAGTAAAATAAATATACTTACTCTAAATAATGTTTTTCCCCACTCAGTGTGCTTGTGGGGATCAGGAGTTGATTAATTGAATGATTAATTTTTTTGCAGCATTACTCACTTGTCGTATTTGAAGTCACATTGTTGCATTATTCTGTTAAATTTTCTATCTTCTTTAAAGATTCCTATCACCCGTTCATCTGATAGTGTCTCTGGCTGGAATAGGCAGGGATCAGTTCATCCATTTTCTATAGAAAAGTCATCAAATGACGCTTCAGATGCCCTCTTTAATGTAAGCTCACACAGAGCCTGAAGCATAAAGCCTGGGTTAACAAAGAAAGTTGAAAACTGTGATACCCATTATCTCTGACTGGGGTTTTATCAAGCAAGCTAGCACAAAGAAACCCTGGCTATGTTGAACATCCTTTGTAGTATACCCCTCTGGTAAGAAGAAGAGAGGTTTGTAGTGCAAACAGTAGGCACTGCATCAAACTAGGTATCCAGGTTTAATGTGAAACAATCAAAGGTTTTGGTGAAATTCTTAACCATAATGTCATGAGTTGTAGGAATTAAGACCCAAACACTGAATGCAGGAGATGAAGTGTCAAGAACAAAACATGATTAATCAAATAAAGTAAACTCAGTCCAAAATGGGAAACCCACAGTAGCCCAATGGGCCAGAACAGGAAGTAAATCTAAACACAAGGCACAAGACACTGGAAGCTTCCAAAGTAAAACAGGAAATAAAACCCTGATTACAAAGAGGTTGGGATGCTGTGTAAAATATAAATAAAGAGACAATGCAATGATTTGCAAATCTCATAAATGAGTATTTTATTTAGAAAAGAACTTAAAATGTTGAAAGTGAGACATTTTTGCTATTTCATTAAACATATTAGCTCCTCTTGAATGTGATAGCAGCAGCACGTCTCAAAAAGTTGGGACAAGGTCAAAAAGGGCTGGGAAAGTAAGTGGTACTAAAAAGAAAGGAACATGTAGCAAATAACAAAGTCAACTGGCAACAGGACAGTAATGTGACTGAGTATAAAAGTTGAACCTTAGAGAGGCAGAGTCTCTCAGAAGTAAAGACAGGCAGAGGCTTAACAATTTTAACATCACATTTCGTAGACCTTATCTATAAGTACATACTTTCTCCCTTCTTATTTTCTGACTTACAATCATCAAAGAAGTGTGAGAAGTAATTGCCTTCAGTTCCAAGACTCATTTCTTCTATAGTTCCTAAAAGTTTGCACACATTTGGAAAAAAGGGCGCTCAAATTCGCAGCACATTACTGATTGAACAATTATTTATTCATTCTTCTCTTCCTAAACATGGCAGCTTATTATTTTCTTCCACTGAACCCATACTCTGAAAAATTAAATGATGACTCCCAAAAGCCGATGTGGGTCTTCTGGTTTCAGGATGGTCCATCTGTGCAAATTGGTGCTTGATTAGTCAACAAATGTTGGGCAGTTTCTAAAATTTTAAACACTAAATTAATCCAATCTCAATATTACATTTTAGCTGCCATCAAAGGCTTTGGAAAGCCATTTCTAAATTGCACCCTAAGCTTTTTCAGTGCTAATCAACTCAAACCAGACTGACCAGACCCCACTGCCTGAACACCAGTTTGTTCTGCTCATGGTGCTGACAATTTTTAAAATGACAAAAACAACAGCCACCCCCGGCTGTCAGCATGTTATGGGCTAATTTCAGATTAAACAATGTTGCACATGTCAGAAGCAACTGTGGCTGATCATCCACAGGGAACACGAAGGCTTTAGAAAGAAAACAAGGATTGAGGCACAGCAGGAGGGAAACTGAATTTTGCTGTCAGGGGGGTGGAAAACATAAGTGGTTTAGGAGAGAGTTTGGATGCAATCGTTCTACCTAGCTATGTTCTGTCAGCTGACAAAGGTTTGAAGCTTTGTGACACGGCTGAATTACATGAGCTACAATATATATTTTAAAGGCCAAGATACAGCTGAGATAATTTGCACGCACACCATCAGGTATCCTGAACATAAAGACTTAAGAGCCTGACAAAAATTGTCTGCATGACAAGCTCTGACTGATCAGAGAGTTCAGGACCAGCATGCCGCACATTAAACTGATTTTACTTTAGATTTTATCTCTGAGATGACTGGTTGGTTATGTGAGCTCTAATTTACTCTGACATATTTATATGAAGCACAGTCAGATGATGTCATTATGATGAAATGCACCTGATGCAGATTGTCTTTCCAAACTGGAGCACAAAGGGCAAAGGCAGTTTTAATTTCCCTTGTTAGGAGATCAGATGTGAAAAGATGAGATGAGACGAGAGCATATGTTGTTGGTATTGAAATGCTGCTGTATTGATTAGTTCATGATTATATTTAGTTATTTTTAACTGACAGCTGTAGCAGCACTTGGAGTGCTTATCAGTTTCTGTCAACTTTAACAAAAACTGATATGTTTGTTTTGTGTCAGTGAGAATAAGCATTTTTGTCACATGCTCACTGGATCTAGATTTCTCCACTTGTCCATCTGGAGATAATTTTTTCATGTCAGCAGTACTCGAATTTTATTTCGTCAGTGTTTCTTGACACAATTGGCTTTAGTTTAGTAGACTTGATAAACCATTTATAAACATTTGGATCTTTAGGAAATTGGATCATGCTTTATTTGTGGACTCCTATTATGAAGCCTCAAGTTTAGCATTTTGATTTCTTTTCTTTTTCAGGTCCAAAAGTGAAGTTTTGACAAGAGGGTGACCTGCTATGTTTTAAGCTGGTTGTTGCAATTTGATTAGGAAGCTGCATCCATAGACTGTGTGGATGCAATGCACACAGATACCTGCTAATTAGTGCTAACATATAAATAAAATGATAGTAGTAGTTTACTTACTGAAAAAACTAGAGCAGTTGTGTAACATAACATAACATAATTTGCTCCTTCATAACAGCAGTTATGGGATTCAGTGTGTATTTTCTCACTTTTGGACCAGCCTCATGTGGGCACTTGAGAAATGGCAGTTTGTGCTGCCTCTGCTTTGGAGTAATTTTTCATAAGTTTTTCAAGGAGCACTATAAAGCCAATCAATGTGTTTTTCTATGAACTTTTAAAGTAAATAAAGTAATGATTAAAGTAGAATGTGTGGCAATTCACCATTTTATGTCACAGTCAAAAAGTCAAAGCAAAGTTATATGAACAAGAAGAGCTAAAGAAATGTTGTATTAAGAGAGAAGCACATGGCAGGACATCATAAACAATCATCAAAAACCAACATTAATAATGAGGAGGATACAGTCTGAGCTGCCACCCAATAATGGTGATAATAAATTGGTGTGCGGTAGCAGTTAATGCTTATCTTACATTCTATTGCAGACATTCTCAAGTGTGACAACAGGTGGTGTCATGTGGTGCCAGATGAAGCTGAATATTTGCAGTGAATTCCATGTTATTAGAAAAATGAAGTCAGGTCTTGAATATAAGCAGAAAACTAGTAAAAACTGGTATATTTTAGCATCTCAGCTTAGTTAAACATTCAGCTTCTGCATGTCTACATGCCACATTGGTGCCAGAGGTCAGAGGAGAATGGCAAAATTCCTTCAAGTTGATAGGAGGGCAACAGAAACTCAAATATTCGAACCAAGGTATGCAGAGCAAAAGAGCATTTTTGATGCAAAACATGTGGAACTTTGAAGCAGATGGGCTACAGCAGCAGAGGATCAAAATAAGAGTCACTCCTGTCAGCTAAGAACAAGAAACTGAGGCTACAATTCATACAGGTTCTCATAAATTAGACAACAGAAGACTGAAAACATGTCAGACTTGATTTCTGGATGATAGGGTCAGAATTTGGCATAAACATAATGAAAGCATGGATCCATACTGCCTTGTATAAACAGTTCAGGCTGATGCTAGTAATGTAATGTGTAGGGGATATTTTCTTAAAACACTTTAGGCCCCTTAGCACCAACTAAGCATCATTTACTGTAAGTACAAAAGCCTACTGAGTATTTTTGAAGATCATGTCCATCTCCTTATGTCGGCAGTGTATCCATCTTCTGATGGCTGCTTCCAGCAGGATTATGCAATTTGTCACTAACCTCAAATCATTTCAAGCTGGTTTCTTGAACATGACAATGATTTCACTGTATTTAAATGGCCCCCACAGTCACCAGATCAGATGGTGGAGACTATCCCAGCTGTCATGGGATATAAGGCGGAGTATGCCGTAGACAGGTCACCAGTTGGTCACAAGGCCAGCACACAGAGACAGATAACCATTCACACCTACGGTCAATTTAGAATCACCAATTAACCTAAACTGTTCTGCATGTCTTTGGACTCTAAAAGGAAGCCAGAGTACCTGCACAGAACATACAAAATCCACACAGAGGGCCCAAGATGACCAGAGGGTGGATTTGAACCCAGACCCACTTGCTGTCAAGTGACAGTGCTAACCACCATCCTGCCCCTGTTTCTTCCATCAAGTTTAGGTTTTATGAATAAATGCAGAAAATGGCCAACTATAACCACAGCTGGTGGGGAAGCAGATAAATAAAGGAAAAGCACAAACATGCTAAGTTTTTATCAAGAGACTAAACTTTTAAATAACCACCACCTGAACATGAAGCCTACAAGAGCTCAGGGGAACTATCTGGATTGTTCAGTACATTGATTTTTCACTCTGTGTGTGCGTGTGTGTGTGTGTTTGTCTTAGGGGAAAGAAAGAAGGGCTTACATGAACTTCTCACAGGTAACTGAAGAGAGACTGAGGAGCTGTAATTGGATCTCAGTGTGTCTGTCTGACACTTACACACATACACACACACACGGAGTGGGAGTAGATGAGGTAAGAGGGTAAAAGTGTGAGGTGGGTCTCAGGACTTTAGCTATCGTGTGGAAGCTGAACAGCTCTAAAACACCTTGTTGCTAAATTGTGGTGTGCAAGGATACACCAATAAGATGGTCCAAATATGTTTTTGTGCTTGTGTAAAAGCAAGTGTGTTTACATGTATCAGACTGTTTTTCAGTGTATGCCATGTAAATCAGAATTATCTGCAGTACAGTACATACTGTATCTCTGTATGTGTGTCTTTGCATGACTGGCAGCAGAGGTAATGAAGCTGTCTCTAGGAAGCATTGGCTGTGCTCTTACATAAAGTGCTCCTCTCTGGAAGCAGCACATAAAGGCACATAGTCAGTGATTGCTGTTGACAAAATGGTTGATATGCAGTGAAGGTCAGATCAGAACAGCATGGTACAGGTCTGTTTCAAATATTTAAAGGATGGAAAGGAAAGAGATGGACCAGCCATGGTAAACTATTAAACTAAAATTGCTCTAAAACACTGCAGTGACAGCAGATTACTTGGGTTTGATTACAGTTCAGCATTAAAAATATCATCAGGGTGCAGAGGGTTTACAACAAGGTACAAACTGGTTGTACTCAAAAACAGGAAGGCCAGATTAGACTTTCCCAGAAACATCTAAAAGAGCCTGTCCAGTTCTGGAAAAAAGAAATAAACTTGAACCAAAATGATTGAAGAGAAAAGTGTGGAGGAGGAGGAAAGGAACAGCTCATGATCTGAAGCATACCACATGGTCTGTTAAACATGATGAAGGCAATCTTATGGCATAAGCATGTATGGCTGCCACTGAAACCAGGTCAGTAGTGTTTATTGATGACGTGACTGCTGACAGAAGTAGCAGGATGAATTGTGAAGCGTACAGGGCTATAATCTCTGCTCAGATCTAGCCAAATGCTGCAAAACCCATTGCACAGTGGTTCAAAGTGAAAAAGGTAAATGATCCAAAGCATACTACAAAAGCATACTGCAAAAGCAACCCAGGAGTTTCTAAGGGCAAAGAAATAGGATAGTCTTCAGTGGCTAAGTCAGTAACCTGACCTCACTCAATAGAGCATGCTTTTTAGTGACTGAAGACAAAAATGAAGGCAGAGAGACCCACAAACAAGCAGCACCTGAAGGCAGCTGCAGTAAAAGGCCTGAGAGAACATCTCAAGAGAGAAAACACAACATTTGGTGATGTCCATGGCTTCTAGACTTCGGGCAGTCATTGTCTGCAAATGATTTTCACCAGACTATTAAAAACAATTCTTATATTTAAAAAGATGTCAGTTTGTCCAGTTATTTTTGAGCCTCTGAAAATGGGGCACTATGTAAATAAAATGGTTGTAATTTCTAAACAGGTTGTGCAATTCTTTTGTCAAACTTCTTGAATTAAAGCTGAAAGCTGCATTTCAATTACATTTTGACTGTTTGGTTTAGAGGCTTAAAAGTTTAAGTTTTATAAGTTGCAAATAAACCTGAAGCTTACATAAAATGTTTAACTTTTTTTCGATGTCCTCTGTTGGGCATCTGAAATGATATGTCTGTGGTGGCTGTCATTTCTTTAGTGAGCAGATGATCCTTCACTTGCCTTCCTTTCAGGCACTCAAGCAACAGCATGGCGACTGGAGACAGGTTTGATGAGTCACACCCTGATGTACTTGCATTTCTTCAGCTAATCATGTACGCCATGCTGTCTAACAGTAATTTAGCACCCCCGGGGAGTCACAGCTAAATCCTCATAAAGATACACTTAAACATAAAAAAGCTGAAAAGGAACAAGCTGAGACATCAAGAGGAAAGTGGTGTTGGCTGTGCAGAGAAAGAATTTGTACTACATTTTCATGTGTTATTTCTTGGTGGAATTCCAGGTTGTCTACATATATATTTGGCTGTTGTTAAATGAAGAGCTATTAAGAAAAAAGCAGAAGGAAAAAACATTTAACTGAAAGCATGTACTTTAAGGGTATTGCATCACTTCAAATGAGGAGTAAAATGTATTATTAGCTTCATGTAACTGCATGTTTGTCATCTTTATCACCACTACAAACAATAACCATTTAATATCATTATCTTCCTTATACTAGCACCGTTCCATTTCACTGACTATTATACTGACATGCTGCATAATACGTGTATCCACTGGAGACCCATATGTTCGAACTTGTAAGTCTACTACTTTAAACATAATGCACTGCTGTTTACCAGAACAACATGTTTATTCAGCAACCATGCAAACTTACATCATTAACATATTTGGCAGTTTAATAACAAAATGTTAGTACAAAGACTGTAGTCAGAGACAGCTTTCTTCAACTTAGGTAATTCTGAAGAGCAAACCATTTCCCTCCTTCAAAGACTGAACTGTCTTTAGACAACTGTAAATGGCCCAAACCAATGCTATCTGACTCTTAACTGGCAAAAGCAAGTGAAACAAATTTTTGCCCATACTGATGTCTCAGTTTTAGCTTACCTCTTCACATCATAACTTTACAACTTCCATTTTTAAAACTAATTTGAAAACCCATTTTCAACTAATAAAACCAAGACTGAGTTTTGGTACATGTATTTTCAGTTGTGATTTTAGTGCATTTATTATTTCATTATTATCTTCAATTGGTACTGTCTTTAAGCCATGCAATGCTCTGTTTGACGCCTGTTGTTTTTAAATGTACATGTGAATAAAGTAACGTGGGAGAACAAAAAGCACCAACTAGTACATTTTGCATCTGTAAAATGTCTCCCTGAGGTGATTACTTCCTCCTTAATTAAATGAAGGTTATAAAGACATTTTGAACAATTCTATGCTTCCAGCTTTGTGGGAACAGTTTGGGAAAGGTCCTATACTTTTCCAGCATGACTGTGCCCCAGTGCACAAAGCAAGGTCCATAAAAGCATGGTTGGATGAGTTAGGTGTGAAAGAACTTGACTGGCCTGTACAGAGTCCTGACCTCAACTCATCAAACACTTTTGGGAGGAACTGAAATGGAGATTGCAAGCCAGGCTCTCATTTACCATCACTGTCTGACAAAGTGCTCGTCTGGCTGAATGGGAAAAATTCCCAGAGACACGCTCCAAAATCTTGTAGAAAGCCTTTCCAGAAGAGAAGAAGCTGTTATAGCTGCAAACGGGGGACCAACTCCATATTCTAAATCCCCTTTTGTCATGGTCCGCCTTTAGTTTGGTTTTTGTGTGTGATTTTTGAGTTCTGTTTGTTCCATTTTTGTCCCATGCCTTGCCTGTTCTCCTCTGTTAGTAGTCCTCGTCTCTGTCTGCGTATAGTCTCGTCTTATTTGGGTATCCGTCCAGTCCCTGTTTTGTTCCCCCGTCTCCACGTGCTAGTTACGCCCCTGTCTCCCTGTTGTTCGTTCATTGGTTGTCTGTCAGGTTTCCCCTTCTCTGTCCATTTGTCGTTTGTTCATTGGTCTCTCTGTGTATTTAAGCATCGTCATCTGTGTTGTCCGGTGTCGCGTCATTTGTCGTTGTA
>VUQH01041957.1:0-14941 GCA_015106775.1 Etroplus canarensis | reverse complement strand
AAGTTTCTTTAGTTGGGAATTAATACTAAGTATGATGACAAGTGAAAGTGTTAGATTTTTATGAAATGATTTATGAACACTGTAAAATGTAGCCCCCATTTTCTTTCTTCCTCCCCCCCTTTTTTAATTTATTTATTTTTTTTATTATTTTATATTGTTTATTTATTATTCTTATTTATTTATTTATTTATTAATTTTTGTTTTTTCTTAATTTATTTTTGTTTATTTATTTTCTATTTTTTATGATGCAAGGGTATGCAGACTGTGTGTGTGTATGTATGTGTATATGTTATGTGTTTGTGAAATAATTTTGAAAAAGACAGTAAACATATTGGCAAAAAAAAAAACAAACAAGATATTCAGTTGCATTTACAAGGATTTGTGAAAGAACGAATCACTCTACAGAGCTTACTGAATTTGAGCATGGTACTGTAATTAGATGCCACCATTGCAACAATCAACTGTAAGTGGTATTATTGCAGAGTGGAAGCATATAGAAGCCACAGTACCTCAGCCATGAAGTGACAGACCATGTAAAGTTACAGAGCGGGGTTATTGAGTGCTGTGGTACATGGTACTTAAAGGTTGCAAATGCTCTGCTGACTCAACAACTGCAGTGTTCCAAACCTCCTCTGGCATTAGCATCAGTATAAAAACTGAGTGACCTGATGTAAGCACAATACCAAGTGTTGGATGGAGTGGTGTAAAGCAAGCTGAGACTGGACTCTGGAGCAGTGGAAATATGTTTTCTGGAGTAACAAACTGGGCTTCTCCATGTGGCAGTCTCATGGACGAGTCAGGATTTGGCAAATGTGAGAAGAACTTTACTTGTCTGACTGTGCTGTGCTCCACTGGTGGAGGAGGCATAACACTTTGGGGGGCTTTTAGGGGTTGGCCTGAGCCCCTTAGTTCAAATGAAATGAAATCTTAAGGTTTCAGCTTACCAAGACATTTTAAACATTTCTATGCTTCCAACTTTGTGGGAATGGTTTGGAGAAGCCCCCTTTCTGTTTCAGCATGACTGTGGGCCAGTGCACAAAGCAAGACCCACAAGCCATGGTTGGATGAGGTTAATGAAGAACTTGATTAGCTTACACAGAACCCTGACCTCAACCCCACCCCATCACCTCTGGGATGAACTAAAATGGCGAGAGCAAGCCAGGCCCTCTGGTCCAACATTAGTGTCGTCACAAATGCTCTCCTGGATCGATGGGCAAAAATTTCCATAGATACACTCCAAAATCTTGCTGAAAGAATTCCCAAAAGAGTGGAAGGTGTTATAGGTGCAGAGGGGGGACCAATGTTATATTAATGCCTATAGATTCAGAATAAATGTACCTTCTGGCTCCTCCCTTGTATTCTCACCAAGGGGTCACCACAGCGAATTAATCCGCATGGATAATTTGGCAGAAGTTTTACACCAGATGCTCTTCCTGACGCAATCCTCCATGGTGAGTGCGGCTTGTGTTTTCAGAATGAGATGTCATAAAAGCTCCTGTGGGTGCAATGTGTAGTGGACCAATACTCTTGTCCATATAATATATGTGTCATTGATTATATGTTAAGTTGACTGAAGACAATGCAATGCCCCAACACTTTTATCATCATCATATAGTTGAAGTGTAATAGTAGATTTGTGTTATTTTACACAGTACTGTATATGTTTTAAACAGGAGAGAGGGGAAATATGTTTTCCTGATTACACTAAGAATCAGCAAAAAAGTACAATATACCATATGTCTAAAACTGCAAACTACAGAGTTTGATTACAAATAACTTTTCCTAATCCTAACCAAGTAGTTTTGCTGCATAAACCTAATCCAATAACAGTTTATAAAAATAGTAAAAGTTGTAAATCTGTTAGTCTGAAGATGCCTAAATAAACTACACAACCTAGAAAAGTGTGTTGGAGTCACCACCCGGTGGAATTATAAACAGTCCGCTTAACCACTCTGTCTGGTTGCTTAAATGCTTTATGTAAAATAGTGCACTGACTAAAAGTTCCAGTATGTATCAGATTTAAAAAATACTACTAGTTATGAATAAAGCTCAGCATTTATTAATCATTCTTGCCCCTCGTGTTCAATTATTTTGTATTAAAATTTGATGCAGAACTGTACTTGGACAGGAGTGCCACTGACCTGAATATTAAAAGTTGGGAAGTTGTGTAAGATGGTAGGGAAAAAGCTGTTAGGCATACTGACAGTTCAGTGTCTTTTATGAGAAGCCTCACATTACTTTACCTGGGGATTAATAAAGTATTCTGATTCTTTAACATGCTGTACATTGATTCTACACCACTAGGTGGCGACTGCAACACAGTTTTGTAGTGTTGTTAGTCATTTCGGCTTGCAGTGTCAACCATGTAGCGCAGACCAAAAGTTTCAATCAGGGCATTGAATAGCTTTTCAAAATGGGAAAATTGCAGTGAGGTCATTAATAACTCAGTTTTTAAATAATATCCAGTGCCATTATTGCTGCGGGGATACCAGCGATACTACACAGTAAGTGTAAAGTTTTATTTGAAATTCAAAGTACTTCTACATCTCAAGTTGTTTGGATTTTAAAGAACTAAAACACTAGTTCAAAAAGCTTTTGTAGCTCCACTGTGGCTAATCCAAACTGTTTTGTTTGTATGTTCATTTTCTTTTTGAAAAGGCTTTCAAAAAGTAACAAAACTGTAGTTGGAAGTTTGACAGTTGTTTTAGGCATATGCCATAGAACACATTGTTGTTTTTCTAATAATAAGAAAGACACACTCTGATTCCACTCTGTTTCCTCTTTAAAGCATATATAATGGTGTAACATGACACTAATCTTCTCTCATGCTCACTCTCAGAAGTTGCCACCACAGTGGATTGAAATAGGCTTCTGCCTTTGATCTAAAGGGGTCTGTAGAAGTCTTATACATCACACCAGTTTATGGTTGAAAGCTCTTAATACATAAAGCTACAGTATGCACACAGCATTTATACAAAATGATTGCTGAACTTTCTGACAGCCACCTGAGCCTGAATAATGTGATCGTTCAGCACTATTTATTTCAGTGGCATCAACAGGAGATGTAAAACTTTATGTCATGTTACATCTGATGTGACAACAGCTTCAAGCACAGATTGGTAGCCAGGAAAGACAAACACTTATCTTTTTTTAGCAGCTACTTTGGTACAAATGCAGGCAAATTCAACACATATAGAACTTGTATCACATCTAACACAAAATACTTGCATTTTATAAAGAGACTCGTTATGACTGCTAAACATGCAAATGGAAGATCAAAATCTCAGGTTTGTCAGTTAAAAGAGCTCTTCCAACTTCCTCAGTTGTGACACAAAAAAGAGCCCAGTTAATGTTGCCCTGGTAAAAAGTCCCTGGGCATACAGATAACATATTGAGGATGTCAAGAAAACTCTGGAGGCCTATAATGGCTTCACTGCTCCATTTGAAACGTAGTTAACCTTAAGGGTTATTTATCACTGTGAGGGTCACTGGGGGCACTTAGTATTTACTGCAGGACATGCAGGATAGAGGAGAGGGGATTGAGAGGAAGCCACCCTTATCACTGTCCACTGGGTACTGTGATTGCTGTATACATACATCAAAATTGTTTAACTGTTTGATAAAGACCAGGATATTTCACTGACATGCATGACTTCCCTAAACTGTTTAACAGCAGCTGAGGACATTTACATGTTGGCAGCCAAAGGTTTTCTTGGTATCCCAGGAACATGTCAGAAAAATTTCCGTAAGTCTTCAGTTGGGAATTTCTCTGGAAGGCCAGTAATGGTCGTGAAGCAGAACATACAATGGGCTGCAGCCAGTTGAATGGTCCCTGAATGAGACATGTGAGGACTTCAGAAGAAGCTGCAGCCCGCCTTTCTTCTTTCTCTTTAGATTTGCTGCCTTTTTATCCATGGTGTTTGTCTCCAGGAACAAACCCTGGAGCCTTCAGATGTAGTTAAACGACAGAGAAAATGGCCAAACCCCGTTTATTCAAAGCTGATTTCATCACACCCATAAATCTCTGAGAAATCAAAGCCTATCTTATACCCTCCCCTCTCCTCTCCCTTTGTCTTGCTAATACACATTAGTGTGCGGCTGGCTGCCCACTTTGACAGCGGTCTGGACAGTCTGAGCAAAGTTGTAGATGTGGAACCTAAAAGGCACCTTTGACCCATGACCCCTGTTGATGCGTCCTGCAACTAAACCCTCACCACGCACATCTCCCAGAGTCATTTCCTTCCTCACACTCAAGGATGCATGAAAATATTTAGAATAAAGGTGACAATAGATGTTTGCTGATTTCTACAGATAAGAAGCTCATTGCTACAAATGCTCGTGGCTACAAATTCTGTATAGAGACACATGCCAACACGAACACTTACAGTGAAACATGCAAACACATTCATACTGTACATTAAACATTAACACATTCCATCTAAACTGTGAGCTTGAAAACTAACTTGCCTATCGTTCAAGCTCTTTATAGGTTAGTTTCCAGTAGCAGTCGGCTATAGGAAGCAACAGGATCAGAGGTGCTGAATGCTACACTTTAACATCTTGATTTTAAAAAGATAAATTAAAAAAGAACATATCATCAGTGATGTTTTATATATTAAAGCTTATAAAAACAAAGAGTGAATGTGGATTCACTCATCTCAAGTGTCTTGGAACAGTATTAGATTCAAAACATTGTTCCTCTAGCTTGAAACTTAATTAAAACAGCATCTTGTTAATAATTTAGTCCAAGCAGAAAGATTCATAACTGTTGAACGAGAAGAAACTCGAGATTGAAAAAGAGGGAAAAAATTAATGATTAAATGCTATTTTCATCCACATTAAAACTGGCTCCCTAAATATCATAGATGAAATTGGGAAGTGGTGCTAACATTTGGTGCCTATATGTGATGTTTCCCTTTGTATTTTGCTGTGTGTGTCCTTCTGTGTCACAACTCGTGCACTTTAATACAGCTTCAAATGTTATGTGGCCAGCAACAAAGACTTTCTAATTCAGTGCTGGTGGCTAACAAGGGTTTCTGTACTGGTGTGACAAGGCTACTGAGGCAAACATTTCTTCTTTAATTATACAACAGTGAGTTGGAGAGTGTGTTGCCACTCTCTGGTGTTTCAGGCCTGAGCAGAGCTCCTCCAAATTAGAGAGCAGTATGACAGTGCCGAGATGCATCGCTGTTGGGAAACATGGAGCAGTGGTTACAAGGCTGCTGATCCATTTATGTGCTTCAAATGCGCTTCCCACATTTGAGTTGGAGATGAAAATATGTGGATAATTTGAGAGAGCTTGTGAATGCTTGCACATGTGAAGATAATTACACACAAAGTGGCATAAAAATGATTTGAAAACATGATACTGTTGAGAGCAAAGAGATTTGGAGATTTGGAAAATAAAAAATAAAATAAAGGGGTGATCTTCATCAGGAAGACAAATGTGTCACATTTAATCATTTTGTCCATGAAATGTTTTAGCTATGACATACTGAAAGTCTTTTAACATGTGCTTAGAGAGTCAGAGGGTGGCTGTACTAAAAGCAATACAATCTAGAATTAATTCCTACATGTATTTGACTGCTGGCGAACTGCTTTGCATCAGTCATTCATTAGAAATCCTCAATTAATTGGAGCAAATGTTATGTGTTATATCCTGTGACAACAGAATATAACACATAATGTTAGCATCTTATGCTTTCACTTGGTTGAAAATTATTATTATAGTTGATTCTGCACCTTTTTGGGATTGCTGAAAGGTATATAAAGCTTGTGATAAACAGATAGAGATGCATTGTAAAGATACAAATATAGATCCAGTTACAACCATTAGTCAGTCAGGGGACTAAATAGAGCCATAGATGTGATATCTGCTGGCAGATCAAATGAAAGATGGTGGTCGTGGCCTAATCGGGTGGGTCAACCTGAAGTAGCTGTGTTATTTCAACCTCAGTGACCCTGGGCAGGGGCTTAAATCTCTCCAGTGGATGTTAGAGTGGATGAGGAGTTGAGACCAGACCAACAAGAGGTGTTTGGAGTGGGTGTCTTTGTTTGGCTTTCCAATCTGAATGTCCTTCTGTATGGTGACTGATGACCTTAGTCTTGGTGGCTGCTGAAATCTTGAGTGAGGAAAGCTAGAATTACACCTTTAGCAAACACTTCACTGCCCAAAGTTCACAATAAGGTGGATAGCATAGTTGCTTACACCATCTAAAAGCTTTGCATACTCAGACCTACACACACAGGTGAGAACAGAGGTTGCCAGCTTCCAAAATGATGCTGAAATAGATAGCTGGCATCTATACAGAATGCATTCATTACATCTACCTGAATCTGCTGCTTTTACACTGGGTCTAATTTTCAGCAGTAAAATCTTAGTCATAGTCTGCGTACTCTTATTGGATGTTCCCCTTCTTCTCCAGATCACCTCAAGCCAGGCTATGTTTATATTAATTCACCTACATTTGTTATAAACTTAAAATAGGCAAACTAAAATTTCTTTTTGGAAAAACAGACTTGCTTTTTATTTTTTTAAAAACTGAGTTTTCTGTTGGTATGCTGCAACTGCAAGAATGTTAATGACCAGGCCTACTTATGCCATTAATAGTATTATGGTGTGTTTCTGTGGGTTCTGTGAGATGACTGAATATGACTGGCTGAGTGACTGCCTTCAAATTTATAGTATCCACAGTTGTAGAAGGAATTTATTTCTATTTGTAAATTCAAGTCTTAGAATGTATGCATAAGAGATCCCAATTAGGGCTGTAAAGAGTGTTGATATGATAGAGAACAGACAATGTAAGCAGCACGGAGGCCAGGAAACCTTTTAAAGATGCTGGCATAAACCTGTAAACAAGAAGGAACCCCAGTGGTAAGAGGCCAGTCTAAATATTGTTATCTCATAGTTAACCCTGCCAGCAAGAATGTTCACACACCCAAACAATAAGATAGTAAGGGAGAAAATTCTATACTTAATGGTTCAGATGGGGTTAATAGGTTTTCCTAAATGTCTATGTAGTGCAAATATTGACAGTGACTCCACGTTCTCATCTAATGACCTGCTTCATGTCGGGTCTCTCCTCTTTTCATGTTGCTTGTAGCCCGAGAGCCTAAACAGCTGCTATATGATTGCTTACTTGGACAATGAGAAAATCCAGCCTGGTCTCAGTGGACTAGAAGCCATATTGTTAATGACTAGTCAGACTGCCCACAGCTGAAATGGAAGTTCAAGAGGTATTCCAGACTCGTGTCTGTAGTTCATGTCCAATAGCAAAAGTAAAGATACCAATAATTTATTATACATCATTTGATATGTGAAGCAATATCATTTGCTATTAAATCCATCCAATAGCTAATGAAATTATGTCTTGGGAGGGGCATTGTTAATTATTTGAACAATGTAATCTCAATTTGACCGCAGCATAATTGGGTAGCAGGTCTGATTATAAACATTTGAGCAAGTGAACACTAAATATATAATGTGAGAGGATGTTATGTCTCAATCAGGCTCACATTCCACAGAGCAATTTGAATCTGTTTATTTAAGCTTTACTACCAAATGATTTAATAAAGGACTGATATATTGGATCGCAATCCCCTTAAGAGTCTCCCATAGGTGGGTAGAGAGAAGGTTATGTGCAATATAGCTATATACACATAGCTATTCAACACAACGTTCTCAGTACTTCAGCAGACACAAACCCAAGAATCCATCACCCAACAATCTTGTGTCTACTGTGTTTACTCAGTCTGTTCAGTCAAGTACACTGCAATATAACCAAAAGAGTGGCAAGTATACCAGCTTGATCCTGTCTAAATTTTTCCATAAACAACGTAGCAGGGAGCGGCAGTGGCTCAGTCCGATGGGAGACCCTGATTTGAAACCAGAGGGTTGCTGAGAGCTGCCACCTCAAGACCCACCTGGACCTGGACCCAAAGGCCAATTCAAGAACCACTTATTTAAGACTTCTTCGAGATTCTGTTCTGGTGGATTGGAGGCTGGAGAGGCATCAGTAAAAGATCTGGACCGTGAGCATAAAGGAGGATAATATATAATAAATTTAATGTAATCTGACAATAGTGTAAATCAATTCCATTGAATAAAGTGAAATCCTGATCTTATAGAACAAAATGGAATACGTTTAAGAGGGTTAGTCCAATCTCATGGAGACTGCTGGTTAAAACCTTCTTACAAACCTTTATATGACTCACTTGCCTTCACTTATAAACCGACTAAATTGATATGGATTTTTGCATATTCCAGAAACGAGCATGAATATGCCGTGGAAGTAATTAAAAGTTATGTAAGTTTGTAATCTATCCTGATTCCAGGCTCTTGAGAATGAATCAAAAACATTATTTGCCCTGGAGAAGTGTATTTCTGTTGTCATTCTTACATGAAAGCACCAGTTAACTGTGACAAGCTAGGTTAATTCAAACATCTTTATAAGTGCCTCTTATTTAATTCCTCATTTATTGTGCCAGGCAAACAAAACTGCCCCGGGCCCACACACGGCTCTGAACTGTTTTGGAACAGTCTGAAGTGAAGCAAGAAAAAAAACTCTTCAGCAATGCATGGCTCTCACAAAAACAGGGGCATGCTTTGTGCAGCTGTCATGTACAACTGGCTTACAACTAAATTTGCAACATTTATAAATGTATATTGTTTATTTAAAATATTATTCTGGTGAAGTCCACACAACCAAAAAAAATACTCCAGACAAATCCATGCCCAACTTAAATGTTCATTCTTAACAAATGTTGAAATTTCAAATGGAATGCGCTGAGTACCTTACAAAGCCTTGAGTGGCAAAGGTAAATAATGATGATCATTAGTTGCATCGTGAAGAGCACTAATGATCCTGGTAACCTTTCAACCTGGTTACAGAGGTCTTCTGAATAGTGAGGGAGGTCAGGCATGAAAACTTGAGTCGTCTCCATGAAACCAGATTTCCAGAGCTGTGCGGTTTCTTTTGTTATTGTTACTAAGTCTTCATTTAGGAAGCACATGCACAATATGTACATGCTTTCATAGTGCTTAGTGCTGCATTACATTGGACAATATATTTAACAATCAAGGAAAACTTCAATATTTTTCAGGATGGAGTAGTGTGATGAACAAAAAATATTGATTTGGCCATTCAGTTGGCCAAACAGTGGACAAGCCTCCAGATTTTGAAATTCTTCCCTTTCATCCATTGCTACTTGAGCTCTCTGCAGATGTATGGGAACCTGGCTTGTGATAAATTTGATAATTGTTTCTTCCTGAGCTAGTAGCAGAAAATAATTGCTGTCAGAACCTTGACCTTTTTGCTACCTGCATTTGTGGGAAGAATAGCCTGCATACTTTCTATTGATTCATCCAAGAAAAATGCTACCTTTCATTGTTCTTTGTGCAGTGCAGAATACAGTGTGACTCAGTGCCGACAGTCTATGGCATTAATGTCTTCCATTAACCATTAATACATAAAACCTCCATGCATTTATCCATTTTCTAAATAAAAGTAATCTAAATGTTGAAAGAACAAAAACAAAAATGTTGAACATGCTGTCAGAGAAGACTTTTGTAGCTATTGTTTTCAACAGAGCTAATAAGTTTCTTTTTTTTTTTTTACAGCTGCATTGACACCTTCAGTGTGCACTCTAACAGAACTTCTCCATCAGAGGCTGTCAATGTGTCAAGAAGCCTTTTGACAGCTCCAAAGTTCACACCATGTTCATTTTACCAAGTTTATCTTTCGCCCTGACATATGACCAGCAGCAGAGCAAATGTCAGCACTAAAGCTCTGAAACATAAAAAACAGAATTCATGAGCAGAAGTTCTGGGTTAGCCAGGGGTAAGATGAGGATTTGTTCCCTGCAAAGCTAGAGGTGGGGCACAGCGGTCAAGTACTGACTTGATACGACCTCAGCGCTGTATATCATCACACTGAGCCATTAGAACTAGTAAGTCATCATGGCTCCTATAAAACTTATCACTTTGTTTAAAAGATGCACATGAAAAAGTAACATGACATGTATGTATAATGACCATAGAAATAGCATAATACTGAATAAGACAGTTTACATGACAAAGGACAAATAGAGGACATAAAACATATTGATGTTATTGATTAGCACTTGTTTCTCCTCTCAATATCAATCAGAAAGGTCGATTAATTCTCACTGTGTGATAGGAGGCTGTGCAAGGACAGGACTGTATGTCACATGCTCATACTTTTGCCCCTATTTCCCACAGGACATAAAGCATCATAAATCTGATCTGGCCGTAAAACTCCACCTCAACTGAGAAAGGAGTTTGGGCAGAGGTAAACATTGTCACTAACACATTCCTTTGCACATGCACTAGCTTGCCTTTTAATCATCTGGCTATATTCGTGTGTTTATGCCTTTTCGTTGTGACATGCTGAAGTGACTACAAACCACACAATGACTCATTAAACTCCTATAAATGTTTGTCATAACCTTGAAATTCAAAAACAACTTACAAGTGAATAGAAATATTCTAAGTCACGTCATTCATGTCCAGTGCTTGCAGCTATTTTCTAGCCAGGCAGCCAGATCATAGCAGCCTCATCTCAAGCTTGCGGGAGTTCACAGGTCCCATTCAGCCACAGTTAAACTAGAGTCAAGAGTGAAGCTGACTAACCCTGACAACTGGGGCTCACCAAATTCTGTTTGATCTGGGATCAGCCTGCTGAAAACACTGCAAGGCAGGATGTCGCAGGATGTCTCTTGTGGGTGATGTGAAATAAGTGTTGACAATTAAAAACATGGTGAATTAGCAGATCAGAAATGTTATCATCAAGTTAGCACACATGGAAGGTAGATTGTTGCTAATCAAGTCTTTTTAGTTTATTGTTTAGGAATGGGTTTACCAGTCAGAATGATGTGTACATTTCTACAGTGGGATGTTGATGTTTTTAATTATATTGCCAAAGTTTGACACTAAGGGTGTCTTTGCCTTTCTGTGCTCAACGAGCAAAGTTTCTCTATGCTCACCTTTAAAATGTATGTCCGGGATATAAGGCATAACAACTACCACCATATTCTGAGAAGTTGGCCTAAATAAAACTAAAATCTATGATATGTTTAACTGACAAAAGTACAAAGAAAAGATTTTCAATAGTTTTAATGACCAACTTAATTGTATTTTGTAAATATGCACAAATTTAAAATTTGATGGTTGCAACACACTAAACAAAAGTTTGGACATGTTTAACATTGTGTTGCATGGCCTTTCATTTTAATTATACTTTTTAATAGTACTTTTTAATTGTTTAGCAACTGAGGATACTAATTTTTGTAGTTTTTACAACTGGAAATTTTGTCCACTTTCTCATGATCCAACACTTCAGCTGCTCAATAGTCTGTGATCCATCATCTGATTCTCCTCTTTATGATACACCACAGATTTTCATTAGGACACAGCTATGAATTGTCAGCAGGCCAGTCAAGCACATGCACTCTGCGGCTACAAAGCTGCACTGTTGCAGCCCGTGCAGAATGTGGTCTGGTATTGTCCTGCCTAAATAAGCATGGGTGTCCCGAGAAGAGAGGTCCCCTTGATGGCAGTGTATATCTAAAATCGTAATATATGCTTTAGAGTCAATTTCACATACACACAACTTGCCCATACTGTGAGCACTATTGCACCCTCATACCATCACGGATATCAGGACCCATCATTGCTTGCAAAGAATGAGCTTTTGATGAATGCTACTTTTATACCCAGTCATGACCAGTGTTACATGAATCTTTAGTGCACTTTTATTAGCACTGTCCTAACTTTTGTTGAGTGTATTGTAGCCATCAAGCTCTTAATTTGTGTGTATTTATAAAATACAATTAACTGTCTTTAAAACTATTGAGTTGAATAGAAGTCTACATTAATTAACAAATCATATTTTTGTTTTTACTACATTTTGAAAAATATCCAAACTTTTTTAAAATAGGGTTTGTAGTATGAGAAATAGTCTTCATTGTCATTGAGCTTAATATGATGTGTAAACTTAAAAACTTCAATGCACATACCCTGATAATGGACCTCTCAGTTAAGCAGGGATGATTCTTATTTGAAATGGACAGTATCTTCATATGTAGGATTTTAGGATTTATCAGTGAGTGAGAAAAAGCCAAGAGGAATTTTAGCATTGTAAGAAACACAAGATGCAATGTTTTTAGAGGATCTGTAATCCAGTCATAATACCCAGAAGGCACTTACAAATGAAACTGTTGTTGTGTTGGATTAAAACTGTGTCACCAGAAAACAAAACACTTTCCATGGGAAACTAAGCTATCTTGCCTTTTTATCTTGCGTGAATTCACATTTCACACTGCATAATGTCCTATGTAGATCCCAACTGTTGAGGAACTTTGACATGGATTTGTGTTACATACTGGAATAATCCATGTGCAACAAAGATGAGGATGAGTGCAATGCACCCATGTCATCTATTGCGCTGCCTTCAATTTAAATTAAAAAATTGTTGGTGCACACTTTCCTTCTGTCTAAAGAAACTTTTTGAAAGACTAATTGCTTCAGAACAGGCTTCTATAATGTAGGTCAGACATCAAGCTTTATTTTAGCTTGTTCATTGTTTGTATGAGGATAGGAGAGAGGGAACAGAGGAAAAGAGAGCATAGGGTGAAAAGATAGAAAGCTCTTTGAAAAGAGCGAAGTGTCTCTGAACCTTCTGAGCCATAGTCATGCTGTTTCTGGGTGGAAGCTGAGTTTGTGATGAGCTAAAAGCAATTTTTCAAAGGTTGTAGGGCATGAAGCCATCTTTAAAGCTGACAGGGCTTTGATCCTGTGGTTTGCCATGATTTGTTTCTGATTAATGTGGAATTTGGTCCTTCATTCATGTGGATACATCCCACACGCACTCACACACACACACAAACACACACGCTCACACATACACATGTACTCATCCTGAATTCGAATTCTGCCTCTACGTAGTCATACAGCACTGACAGACCGAATGTGAGAGATGCCAACATGCAGCCGACTCCAAAAAACTGCATCTCAGTGCTGTAGAGAGCAAAGCTTATTTTCCTCTAGTTTAAAATGTATGGAGAACAAGGAAAGAAAAAAATCCCCTGAAGGCAACATTTTAGAGAATTAAAAAAGTGAAATAAAATAAAAACATGGGAGAGAATTTGTTAAATAAGGGATTAGTGACTATCATATTACTGGAAAGTGATTTCCTTAAGAATTTATTGCAGAGTCTAAAATACCTTGTAGTTCAAGTCAGGCCACAGTAAACAGAGGATGTTCCAGGTGAAACAGTAAAACATTATGTTTAATTTTATTTGCCTTTAGAAATAAAATCCATGTCTGCAGGGCAAAGAAAATAAAAATGTCAACACTTTCGTGAACTCCTTCTGTGTTTTAAACTACAGCAGACAGCTGAACTTCATACCCTCTCTGTCCAGGCTAGAACGAAGTAAACAACTGTTGTAACACAGCATTTCTAATCCTGACCTGCAAGTGGCATCCATCCATTTGCAACTGCTCGTCCTAGTCAGACTAATGATGAGAGAAACAGAAAACAAAACACTCCAAACATCATAGAGTCAATTTATTTGTAACACATTTTATACAAAGGTTAGAAATGCATGCAGTGCATTAAAACATTAAACAGATGAGATAGCCAACGCATACATAAAGGTACTGTACAGATACTGCATCGCTGGCCCATTCTGACTACTACATTGACACACTTGTCACATTCAGTACTGAAGTTAATTCTATGCTTGCAGCCAATGGCATGTTTTGTACAGGTGTAATGTGTTTTATTTTACTTAGCTGATAGCTCTCTAGCTGAAGATAATTCAGAGTCTAAAGATTGTCTTCTAGGGAAGCAAAAGAGCATTCTTGTAATTTAATTTTGAGATGGATGCATGGACCATTTTTTCCTGAGTCAGACTGGGAAAGGAAGCTCTTATGTGTAGATTGTTTAATTATAACAGAGCCCTGTCCTTGTAATACCAGTGAATAAGTGCTGCAAGAAATGATAGACATCAGTAATAACACTCAGATTTCTGCTTTTGTACTTTTTTGGCATGCTTTTAGAATTTCTTTATTTCTTGAAATTAGAGAAGGATTTGTGCTTGATATCTTCTAGTGCTTGATATCTTCAGTGCATCTCACAAGCTGAATTTCAGGTTGTCTTAGCAAAGTAACACATACAGCTCTGTGTCATCAGCAGAGAGATGGTGGGATTAACTGTGTTTCAGTATGATGGCGTCAAGAGAGAGCAAAGACTGAATAGCAGTGGACCAAGAAATTACTCCTGTGAAAAACCCAGAAAATGTTCTTCTTCACTTAAAGTTGTAAAGAGATACAGCTGAAGTCTTTTAAATATGTTGAGAATATTGAGTATTGCACTTGGAAGGATACTGTGGCCAACAGGGTGAAAGTTTTCTAAATATATTGAGAATCACTGCGGAAATAGTCCAAATGAGTCAATATGGTTGCCAATACAGTATACTGTGACAGGAGCCATTTAAAAATTCACTCCAAAACCTGACAAGAATCAGGAGCACTCACACATCGACTGGAACAGAGTGAGCATCCCTGGAGCTGCACCGCTTACGAGAGGTTTTTGGGATAGCTAGCAGAACAGGCAAACTGTTGAGGCAGGTCTGGATTGTCACTTAAAAACTTGGACCAGCTTCCAAAGCTGGACATTTCATAGAGGAATTGTCCTCTATTGCAGTACCACAACTTATATTTCTCTTGCTTTTGACAGCCACTTCTGTGCACTGGGCTATGAAGTGACTCCTTTTTACTGACATGAGGTCTGGGAACAGAATCAGGTTCACCCAGACCATGGTTGGTAGTGGAGTCTAGAAGACTGTTTTGTCACAGGTCAAGTTTATTATACCTTCTTCAAAAAGAAGGTTTGTGTGTGTGTGTGTGTGTGTGTGTGTG
>VUQH01041956.1:0-16364 GCA_015106775.1 Etroplus canarensis | reverse complement strand
GCTAATCTGGGAATAAAGGCTATCTGGAACCTGGATGACTCCCTGGATGTATGAATCAAACTCTCACATACACACACATCTGTTCACTTTTTTAACAGTATTTTAAAGCCTCAGGTTAGCAACTCAACAGGACCTGAGTACTGCATAAGACTGTTCCAGTGCATGCCATGCATGTGTGTACAAAGAAACGAATGCAGTCATCAAGCTGATTTAATTGTTTGAGGGATAAGCCTAATGTTTGCTTATTATTATATGTTATATAAAATGACAAAAGAAAGAAAAGGAAAAAGAGGGCATGTAAGACAAACTGCACTAACAAAGCAACTTCTACAGCAGAGAAGCCTGTCAAACATTGAACAGCAGTAGTGAGTCACTGTGTGAGTTTGTGGGATTTGTCCTGTACAGATTAACAAACCAAGCCTGAAAACCACAATGATAAAGTTACCATTAAACACGCGAATGAAAGAATTACATATTTTGTGTTTTAACAATTAATATTGTCTTGTGATTTTACCTATTGTGATTTTAACTATTGTATGTTTTTTGTATGTTCGTAGATTGAAGTAGATAACAAATATCAGAACCAGATATGTGGACTGTGTGGAAACTTTGATGGCATATCCAATGAATTCATGAAAGATGGTAAGATCATTTAAATTCTTCCAGGAATAGTTTGATGCCGATTTTAATTATTCCTGCTTATTTAAATGCTAGAGATACACAGTTTATTAGAATTATGTCTAAAAGAAGAATACCAGCAGGGAACAAATTAAGACTTTTCCTCTTCAGGGCCTGTTCTGGCTTTGCATTGAAAACGGGCATAACTGCAGTAAAAACCACTGCATGGCCTAAGAGGACTTCCAATAAATTTGACAATGACCAGTTAGTTGCTGCATCTTTAAATCATAATCAGAATCAATTATTAATCCCAGGGAGGGAAATTGCTCGCATTACAAATGTTCCATTAGGTATAAATATATGTATATGAAAGATAAGAAAATGAAAACGTATAAACCTAGATGGAATAGTGCAGCTTAAAATGCTATTTATTACACAAGAATAGGGTATCTAATAAAGAAATTAAACAAATATTTTAAAAAAGATTCTGAAATGCTTCAGTTTGATCAAATAAAATTTGTAATCATAACACTGTGTCCCGTGGGCTAAAGAGGATAGGGCATCCAGCGTTCTTACCTCACTGTTAAACATCTGTAATGGTATGGATGGGCATTAATGTAAGGTTTCGTTAATGCTTAATGATATATTTTATATTTGGAGCAACGCATGCTGCCACCTAGTTTTTTGTGTGTTGTTTTTTCCGGGCAATGTCTTATATATTTCAGCAAACAAATCCTGCACATATTCCAGCAGCATAGCTTTGTGGCGAAAGTTCAGATGCTTAACTGGCATGTCTGCAGTCCAGACCTGTGACCCATTGCTGCAATATGAAATAAAAATTAAAAAGGAGCCACCCAGACATGCAGTGACAATTGTATTGTGACTGACTGTGCTGTACTGCAGGAACTGAACTGTCTGTGACAGATTATGCTGAAACCTGGAAGGTAAATGGCCCCACAGAGACTTGCGAGGAGTCTGAGCTCGACCTAACCCTGAGCTGTGGTGATAAGGTAAGTCTCCGTTATTTCAAAATCTCAAAACAAAGTTAACCATTTTTAAGTGCAAACAACTTGCTGATTACTGATACTTATTAACTGTTTATGTATTTTCTAACCAACTGACTTTTTTTTTTTTTAGCAATTTTGTGATGAGATCTTCTCCAGTGCTCCATTTAGTGGTTGCCAAAACCTCCTTGATGTGGAATCCTTTAGTAAAGCCTGTATGGCCGATATGTGCAATTCTACAGACAGCACTGACTCGGCCCTCTGCAAAACCATCTCAGAGTTCTCTAGACAGTGTGTCCATGCCGGAGGCAAGCCCCAAGAATGGAGAAATGACACATTTTGCTGTAAGGATGCAACTTTGAAAGTTCTCGGTCAGAGTTATATGTAGTGTTTTTTGCAGAATTGCTCAATTAATCGCATTTTTTTTGTCTCCACAGACAAACAATGTCCATACAACATGGTGTTCTTGGAGTGCAGCACTTCATGTCCTGACAGCTGCTCCACCCCTCAGGCCAGCCAGACATGTAACAGCCACTGTCATGATGGCTGCAGCTGCCCTGCTGGTATCTACACTTATTTTGTACAGTGTGCTATTTTAAAACAGGCACGCGTCTCTGATACAGCCATTAACATGATTCCTACCTCCTCCTCAGGAACGGTCTTTGATGACATTGGCAACAGTGGGTGTATTGCAGTCTCTGAGTGTCCATGTCAACATAACAACAAAACCTACCAATCAGGAGAGTCCTACTCCCATCACTGTGGATCCTGGTAAGATGTGAACTTGAGTGACTTTTCTCTGGAGTCAACTTAAGAAAAAACTCATTAGAGAAATTAATCAATCGGCACACTTTATGGGATGTCGAAGTGCTAAATGCAATTGTAAAACTGTATTTGTATAGAACTGTATACACTATAAGTTAAAATGTATTAGTCCCCTCACATTTAACATTTGTAAAAATGTTGTTTGTAACAATCTTACATACTTCAACCAGCACAGTGACTGTTTATTTTAAGACAAAGTAAATTCATTGAATATAATTTCCTCCTTGGTACAAGTCAAATGAACAACAATGAGGGACACGCTTAAGAAAAAGGTATTGTTCAGGCTTAATCTGTGGTCCTTGGAGAATTTGTGTTTGCTTCATTTCATTTTTTTAGTCTGCCCAAAGAAATGATTCAGCAAGGCAAAACAGTTTCCTTTGGTATAGTTTTTTAAGTCAAAATACAGCAGCATAATCATCGTAGAGATAACACAGTAATGTCATTTTGACCTCACCATTGATTATGCTAAATAAAACATACTTGTGTGTGTGTGTGTGTGTGTCGACAGCGTATGTGAGAGTGGTCAGTGGAGGTGTACAGAGAACAACTGTCCAGGAACCTGCTCTGTGGAGGGAGGAGCTCATATTAACACCTTTGACGGAAAAGTTTACACCTTCCATGGCGATTGCTCCTATGTTCTGGCCAAGGTTGTATAGTGCTACTGTTTCTCCCCCTATACATTATATCAGTTCATACCAGGAGCATGGACTGATAAACCAGTTAATCAGTAACCAGTTCATGCATGTTGTATGAAACGTGTGCATAAATGTGCTGTGGAATGTATTTAATGAGCGTGTCCTAAACTGGATTGTTTTTTCTGAATATGTGCTGCAGGAGACTGATGGTTCTTCATATACTGTGTTGGTGGACCTGGTCAAGTGTGGACTAAGTGACACTAAAACTTGCCTCAGAGCTGTAACTTTGGCCTTACACAACAATTCTGTGGTAAGCTCTAGACACAGAAACAAACACACCCGCCAGTTTGTTTTTCCATCACTTTTCATCACTCATCACAACATGAGTAATACAGCTACATGTACACGCTCACAAAAACACACATCTATTCATAATGCATTCCCAAGACCCTCACTTTGAGCGCAAATGTGTTCAACGCATCTGCGTGTCTACTTAAGGACAACACAAATGTTTATTTTAACAAAGTCCCTGGATTCAAATTTACACGTGTGCCATTTAAACACAATACGCATTAAAATTAACATGTGTTGCCCTTAATTAGACAACAGTGTGTAAAGATTTTATCACAGCTTTGTTGAAAGTGGAAGATTAAAGCTGCATGTGTGCATCTGTGTCGATTTTTGGGGTGTGCAGCAACAGTCTACAGATCAGGGAGCAAGCCCGATCAATTCATTCCTGCTTGGTATAATATTGTTGTTCAAGTTAACAATCCAAAATAAATCTAAGTCATAATAGCTGGTAACCCTAACCTTTACTTTAGAAAAAGGCAAAACAAAATTGTAATAATTTTTTTATGTGTATCAGCGAGGATCATTTTGATCATTTTCTTTGTTCCCTAATTGCCAAGTCAGAGGGAAACTCAGGCTGAGAAGTTCTGAGATAAAGTCAGAGAGGCAAGGCGGAGATGATTTTGACATTTGCAGAGGAGGAACAGTGGATACACTGGGCAAAGGATTTTGAAGATAGGCCTGCTAGGAAAGTGGAAAAGAAGAAGAACAGAGGAGGTTTATGGATGTAGTGAGGGAGGACATGCCAAGGGTTGATGTGAGGAAAGAGGAGGGTGAGATGGAGGCGATCACTGTGGCGATCCCCAACAGGAGCAGCCAAAAGAAGAAGAAGACCACAATCGACCTTTTGCTTTTCTCCAAAGCACAGGATTATGTTAGGGTCATCACCTACAGTGACTCAGACCTCTGAGGGTTAACCAGCTCTTTGAAGGTGCATCCAAAATGAAGGACTGGTCAAAATACCTTTAACTCCCAGTGTCTAAAAAGCATCCAGATCTATTGATATCAAAGATTTTTTGACTGATGGCTTAAATAAACTCACTTGTTCACTCACCAACACAAATCACTTGCAAATACAGCTGCACACATGTTTGATATCATCTAAAATATGTCTTTTCGCAAACTGACAGGTTGTTAAAGTTCAAGCATCTGGGCAGGTCTATGTGAACCAGATTCTTTCTCAGCTTCCTCTGTTTACATGTGAGTTGCTTCAGATTTTGCTGTCTTTATAGAAAATGCATGATATTGAATAAAAAAAGCTGGAAATGCTCTCTGGGTCATTTTAGTTCATGTAGTTCTGATTAGATAGATTGCAGAAACACTGATTTTCTTTATGTGTTCTGATCACTACAGCTGAACTGAGTGTCTTTAGGCCATCTTCCTTCTACGTCTTCTTAAGCACCAAAGTGGGCATACAAGTGATGATCCAGCTGTCTCCCATTATGCAAGTGTTCATTTCAGCAGACACATCACTCAAAGGAACCACCTCTGGTAATGTCTTCACATTGCTACTGCAAAAAAAAAACAAAACATATTACACTGAAAATGGTTGTGCCGGATGGCAGAACATCTGAGCCAACAGTTATGTGGAAAAAGCCTCCCCCTTCATTTTTATATGAAGCTTAATCTTGTGTTAATCATGATTTTAAAATGAAAAGTTTCAGCATTAAAGAAAGTCAGACACGTGTTAAATGTTTTGCCATCAAGTCTTAACGTGTCATTAAACATTAATATATGTGTAACTGTCGGACTCCTTATCTGACAGGGTTGTGTGGAAACTTCAACAACATTATGAGTGATGACTTTAGGGTGATAAGCGGGTTGGTGGAGGGCACTGCTGCAGCATTTGCCAATACATGGAAAACCAGAGTCAGCTGCCCCGACATCTCACCACACTTTGGAGACCCCTGTAATGACAACATCATCACAGGTACAGAAACTCTTTTAAAGTGTATTACGTCCTACTATATCATATGAAGTCTGCCTTACCACTCTGACATTTTTCAAGCTTTTATTTTTAAAAAGAAAAAAAATGTTTAATTCTGTATGTTTGCATCTTAGGCAAATATGCTCAGTACTGGTGTTCCAAATTGACTGATCCCAACGGAGTGTTTGCTCCCTGCCACTCTGTCATTAGCCCCAGCACATATAAAGATGTAGGTCTATACAAACAAAATTTCATTTACACCTTAACAGTTGAACTCTTGTTAATCCATTCATGATTCCTCTCTACAGAACTGCATGTATGACAGCTGTAACTGTGAAAAAAGTGAGGACTGCATGTGTGCTGCAGTTTCCTCATACGTCTATGCCTGCTCAGCAGCAGGAGTTCACATCAGTGGCTGGAGGGAAACCATCTGTGGTAAGTAAAGTACCCGGCATCCTTTCAAAAGATGTTCTAGTAAAAGACTGAAAGGCTATATCAACCACTCAAGAGCACATTTTATAAGATTTTATGAAATGATTGCTTTTGTAAGTATTACAAACCCTGATGATGCAGTGAGGTTAAAAATCAAGACTATTCCCATTGTAGTGAATCATATCACACTCAAAACAGAAAACCATGCTATTTCTACTAGAAATTACAAAGACCTTGAGGACAGAATGCACAGTTTATACTTTCATTTCTCTGATGCTTTGGTAGTGCAAGTGTACCTACATGAAACATCAGATTTATGAGGGAGAAACACGGTCACATTTCCTAAGGGAAAAGATATAGGTATTGACAGGACAGTGAAGTCTTCTGTTAGAAATTGAGCAGGACCAGGCAGGGTCTTGGATTTGGCAGCAACTATTCTTTGGATAAAAAACTGGGAACTCAAATAGGCAGGAAAAATTTCAAGAAGGGCTGCTTTATTATACACAATTCCAGGACATATGCTGCGTCTTAAAGCCATCTGGCTTTTATTTAGAGAACATAGCTACCATCACGTCTTGACCAATCTGGTGTTAACTAAGATTTCAGCATAAATGCATAGCTCTGATTTTTTTCTGCAAGCTGTGTTAGGCTGCAGCAATTTATCAAAGTCAAGGGAAAAACCTGACAAACAAACCAGCTGTGACTTATGTGTATTTGAATGACATGTATGGTTACTGCTTGGTTCAGATGTTAATTTGAAGACTAATCTGATTCTTAGATTCGATTGAGTCACCATAATAATTGTATCTTGATAAATGTGCTATTCACACATTGGGAGATAAAATCCATGCGTATATTTGTGATGCTGAAGAGCTCGTACGCCTATGATATACAAATGGGCCTGTTGGTGCATTCTGTAGTTTTCATTACCTGTGTAGACATGTGATTAAAAACCATAAAACACTCCTCAACTCACACTGTATATAAAAAATATATCATGCATACAGGGCCTGTGTGCTTCTTGTATTGAGCACCCTTTCTCCCTCTGCTGGAGATGCTGTGTTTTGTTTTGTTTTTCTACTCCTTGTACCCACTACCACAACTGTGTCACAAAATGATTTTTCATTTAAAATAAAAAAGTGGAAACAGCATTAAAGTTGCCTGCAACTAATCTTAGCAAATCACTGTCATTTGATTTTTTTCATACATGACTCCAGCTCCTTTCAGCCCATTGAACCACCTTATGTGCTATGTCTCAACAGAGAAATTCAGTACCTCATGTCCAGTAGAAACGGTGTATAACTACAACATGACCAGCTGCAGACGCACCTGTCGTTCCCTCAGCCAGGCTGACTACTCCTGCCAGGTCAGCTTCACCACGGTAGATGGCTGTGGGTGTGCTGAGGGGACTTATATGACTGAGGAGGGCCAGTGTGTATCCAGTACAAGTTGTCCCTGCTATGATGAAGACACCGTTATTCCTTCTGGACAGACTGTCAGCAAAGACGGCACTACATGGTAAATATGGGTGATTTTTAGAATAATGTTCACCATCACAAACCCAGTTTAGTAAGACAGCATGTTAACATGCTGAAAATAAAAGCAATCAACTAATGATGCTAATATTTGTTGATTGCCTAAAGTGTGTCAACCTAGATTTCATTTTTGTTTATCCAGTGTGACTAAGGAGGGAGTTATTTATTAGTATCCAAGGTCCTCTGTTCCCTACATTTACATGCCACAAAGACAAGGTCCCATCCCTACATATATCAGGGCATAATTAAAACCTGACATACAGTTCCCCCATATCTGTATTTATTTAATGAAATGAGTTAGGGTTAGGGATAGGTTTGACCCAAATACAGTATGGGTTAACAGAACCCAGACACAGGAGGTCCACAAGTCAGTGTGCTCCTAGTGCTAGTCCCCAGCTCAGATAAATGTGCAGTTGTAACTTGTGATTGATCTTTTCACACCAGAATGTGACTGCAGCATCAGTTGGAAAGCCAGCAAACTGTGACAGAGTTCTTCAGATATATTCGATAGCAAAGCTTTCTAACTACAGAATGTCACAGACAGCAGCACACTATAACTGCAGTTCAGCAAATTGAAATAAAAAGCTGTAGAACTCACCTTTATATCAGAACATTTCCCCCCAAGGGGTCGCCACAGCAGATTAATGGTAATGGGCAATGGGAGTCTAGGTCCACAGAAAAGAGAGAAGTTGAGAAGGCAAAGGAAAAGGCTTACAGTAAGTTGCATGAAAGGCTGGACACTAAGGAGAAGGATGTGTATTGATTGGCTAGACAGAGACTGACCTGGAAAGGATGTACAGCAGGTGAAGGTGGTTAAGGAAAGAGATAGAAATGTACTAACAAGTGAAGAGAATGTGTTGAGAAACTGGAAGACCTACTGAGAGAGAGAGATGGAGAGATGGAGGAAAGATAGTTAAGAGAAAGTGCAGAGAACTAGTAAGGAGGGAATGAGGGCCACAGGAGGTCCCATATAGACTCTGTTTCTTTAATTCCTTCATACTTGTTTTCACAGTGTCTGCAGACAAGGAGCTCTCAGCTGCTCTGGAGCGACACAACTACTAAGTAGGTGTCTGTCATAGACAAACTCTAGTTCCTGTAATTCAGATTGTTTACACAGTTTGAATGCTGTTGTAATTAACTGTTAAATTTGTGAAAGACATGTTGATTAATGGTTAACTCCTTAAAATATAAAGGTTTCACTGAATCAGTAAGATATTGCAGAGGCATTTTTAGGGGCCAAGCGTTTGTTATTTACTCCAAGGTTTTGAATTTTTCAGTCTAGAAATTCATGCTACAGTTGTTTGTGCTGAATTTCAGTGGATTGTGAATGAAATTAGTAAGAAAATTCCAATTTTGACATATCTTTAATCATGCCAATACACTCTCTGCTCATGAATTTATATATTAAATGTTTCCAGGTTTACCATCATGTGTTTCCCCCATGGTGTACTTCGACTGCTCCACTGCTCCACCTGGTGCAACTGGGATTGAGTGTCAAAAGAGCTGCAGCACCCCTGACATGACTTGTGTAAGTACACCATAGTCATGTTAGTGACTTGGTTCCACAGAAAATGCAGGGGCCTTGCTTGACTCACACTGTCCTTTCACACTCCACTCTGGTTGGACACAGATCCAAACAGGCTGTATATCAGGCTGCATATGTCCGGATGGTCTAATCTCAGATGGCACAGGAGGCTGTGTCAACGAGACCAGCTGTCCATGTCTGCACAATGGACGAGTCTACCTGCCTGGAGAAACACTGACGGAGGACTGCAACATCTGGTTTGTACATTTCATTACACACATATGCGTATTTAGATATGATATGGTAGTAACTGCATTTATATTTTATCACAAAATGAATATATATTTCCACTCATACAAAGGATGTAAGTTGAATAGGTTACCGGGTCAGGTTACATTTACAGAAGTAGTCATATAAACGCTGCTAAAAGAATATTATCAGCTGAAGGTTATTCGAACTTGTTTGACTGGACGTGTTTGTTTCGTAATCCTTGGTTCTTGTCTGCTCCTGTCAGTTTTACTTCCTCCCTTTGATAATGTTCTCCATCACTGTTAATCATCTGCCTGTGCTGATTAGTCCCACCTGTGTTGTTTTCCACGCCAGCTACCTATCCCCAATAACTCTCCAGTTAATATGTTGTTCAGTCAGTTAATCATCCACCATAAGTGTTGGGACAATGATTTTTTTTTTTTTTTCAATTTTACCACTGTACATGACTACAGTGTATTTTAAACCAAATAGTCAAAGTCAAAGTTCGAAGTGCAGACTTTCATCTTTAATCCAACGCCTTTGACAAAAGAATTAAAATAACTGTTTAGGATTTACAGCCATTTTATATACATTCTGCATTTTCAGAAGCTCAAAAATAAAGAAAAAGCATATTTTTGGATGTTTTACCACTGGAAAGTTTTTAGATATAACTCATTTCCTCCTCCTTGTTTAGGATTACTTTGACCAAAGTAAAATTTTCTCCATCCATTATTTTTCCAAGCCAATACAACAACAATACAACAGCAAACATTACCAATCCAAACCAAACTAAAGTGAATCTAGCTCTTAATCTTGATTTAGAAAACTATGAGCATTATGTTGTTATAGAAAATCTTTTGTTCATGTCTTGTCTTGCATTAAGAATGTAGCTCTATAGAAGCTCACCTGTGGATTTAATAACCAGTCAAATTTTGACTATGTCAGTATGAATTATGGGATGGAGTTACAGGAGAATGTTTGAACCCTACAGCCAAGGCTTTATTATACTCTAGGGGGCATTTTGCTGCATCATTTAGGTTCACTTGGCCCCTTAGAGGAAAGGGTCACTGCAGTACACAAAGGCATTCTGAGTGATCACTTTCATCCTATGATGGAACATTTGTGCCCTGATAGAAGTGCTCTTTTCCAACATGACAGTGACCCCACACATAGGGCAGGGTGGGGGTAGGTTGAATTTGTGTGTTAACATTGTGCTGTGTTAATTCCTAGAATACTGGAATTTTTTGTTTGTTTTATTTTAATTTTAGTAGCCAGTAGTAACAATTCAATGTCACTCAGCAAAACTAAGTGACAGTGAATTTCCCTGTGTGATCCTCATGTTGCTCAAATTAGAGTGCCTTGTAATTGTGATGTTAATATAATGAACATTTTGTTAACCCTTTGAAAATATATTACACAAAATATTTTGCACTGTTAAAATTTTAAAATGAAATGTTCTATTTGGTGTTCAGTGTTGTGTCATATTTACTGTGCAGTCTCTGCTAATTGTGGCATTGAAATTAAACTTTTAATTTTAATAATATGAATAACAAGTTTCTGCTGATCCTTTAGTATAGCACCAATCTAGGATTAATCAGTGTTTAATGCTATAAACAATTTGGAAGCATTTTCTCTTTTTGAATATTAAATACTTGTGTTCAAAGAGAGATATGCATGTTGTTGGCATGTAACTTCAGTATCCTCTGATGAGATCTAAACAAAACAATTCCTTTTGATTAAAGTTTTAGATTCACTCTTCAGTTTTAATATACTTTCATCAACAAAGCAAGTGCAGTTTATACTCTAATTGTACTCTAATTTGCTCAGATATTATGGATAATTTTCAATTGAGTTTTAGAGTTAATGCCTGGTATATGTGTGTCACCTCAGCTCCTGCAGTGGAAGAAAGTTCACGTGTACCAACAATACGTGTGATGCTGTCTGTGGAATCTATGGTGATGGTCACTACATCACCTTTGATGATAAGAGGTTTGACTTCAGTGGCCAATGTGAATACACACTCCTTCAGGTAAGGTGGCAAACATGTAACAGATAAAGTTAAAAAATATGGTAGTGTTGGTAAATTTGGCAACAAACCTGTGTTAAAAGTCAAAGTGCAATAGTAAAGCATCTCTCCTCTCCTCTCCAAAATGACTGGAACAGCAAAAACAATTCATTTGTTTTTTCCTGTGCACTGAAGGCATTTTTGTGAGATCAAAAGGTGACTATGAGAAGAGAGAGATCAGAGTTTCAGCTTTATTCACTATTATTTACACCAAGCTATAAGTGTACCCTGTAGCATAGTGGTTTGTGCATTCGTCTTCCAAGCGAAAGATCCCTGGTTTGATTCCAGGTGGGGACACAAGCTCCTCTCACCATAAAGGGATGCGTCAGGAAGGGCATCTGGTGTAAAACCTCTGCCAAATTACCAATGTGGATTAATCTGCTGTGGCTTGGTGGAAAATACAAGGGAGTAGCCAAAAGGTACATCACATTCACATCTAGATATCAGAACATGAGATTTGTATCAAACCACCCAGTTTATCAAGTGAGCATTGGAATAGAATGTTTTCAATTAAAGTAAAAAAGGAAATGCTTCACATTTGGTTACATATTCCATGCTCACAATAACGGCATCAAGCCTGCAACCCACAGACTACAGCAGATTTATTATTTCCAGGGTTTTACTAATGCATCCTTTAGTTGACTGTTGTGGCAGATTTCTCCTTTCAGTCTTCTCTTCAGGAAGTGAAATGCATGTTCAATTTGGTTAGGATCTGATGATTGACATGCTTAGTCCAAAACACTCTATTTCCACCTGAGGAAGTCCTTTGTTGGGATAGTAGAGTGTTGCTTAATAAAGTTCCTCCAGGTTTCTTTGGATTCATTTCTCTATAAATTGACAAATAAAATGTTTCTATAGAAATCCTTGTTAATTTTGCTACCACTATCATGAGCTATATCATTAAAAAATAGGCTCAGTCTGTTTTATTGATGATATATTTGATGATTCAGCAATGACACTGCCATGACAGTACCTCCACCATGCTTCACAGACGAGCTTGTATGTTTAAGATCATGACACATCCTTTCTTTCTCTTTCTCACTTTTGTAGAGATAAAGCCAAAACTTAAATTGAGGTTAAATATTCAGGACTTATTAGATTACATAATAAATCTTATTTGAGACACCTTTAACAAGAAACCCCTGTCAGTTTTTATGATCCAGTACTTACGTTCACTTGAAAAACTGAGTACATTGATGCAAAATGTGTTATGTTTGCTGCTTAATGCATCTACATGTAAATAGCAGGGAGTAAAAGACGAAACTCTGATCTATCTTCATACATGCGTCCTAAAATATTTAAATGTAATCTGACACTACCTCTCGTGAGAAGATGAAAAAAATTCAGAAAGAGGTTTGATTTCATGCAACTCCTGAGGAATGTGACTTCAGCACTGGTATCTATTGATTGCATTCACTGTGCTTTAATCAGGACTACTGTGGCACTGGTACCGGCAATGGAAGTTTCAGAATTATCACTGAAAATGTTCCATGTGGGACCACAGGAACCACCTGCTCCAAGACCATCAAGATTTTCCTGGGGGTAAACGCAACACATGTGATGTATTGTATTCACCTCACTATACTCCACACACCATCACATGCATCCAACATAACACAGCTCTATTTGCACACCCCTGTCTCCTCCCCCTGCCCGGGTGGGGGGACCCAGCAGCCCTGGAACAGCACTGGCCTCGTCCCCAGGGTACTCCCGGCTCCTTATCAGCTACTGCTCATCTGGATGCTGGGGGAGATTCCCTAGTGACCTTGCAACAGGGCATCACCTCCTTGAGGGTGCAGTGGGCCTGTTTGACCAGGGGCACAACCTGCAAGGGGGGCCCTTTTCTTAAGCAAAAATTTTACACAAAATAGCCCAAATTGGTGAAGTGAAATGAAAGCAAAAACATATTTTTATATCTTATAATTGCAAAACAAAAAATGGCCCATGCATACGTATGTATTATGTATGTATGTATGGACAAAAATCCAGAAGGATGTATTGTATTCACCTCACTATGCTCCCTCTCATAGCACTATAGTTAAAAGATTTTATGGAAAATATGGACAAACCTGAATGGACACAATAATAACCACTCTTACACTGAGTGGTTATTATTAGGGTCTAACTTCTTGGCTGTACCATAGTCACCCACCCAAAAATATGGAAAAATGGATACAAACATGTTAAAAACAACAATATGCACACTATAATTGCAGCTATAATTGCTGCAAAATGTAGTTTTAGAATATATTTGGTTATCTGTTTTTTTTTTTTTTCGTTTCACTTGTGTAGAAGTTTTGTGTACATTTAAAAAAAATCATTTTAATTAAAGGTTGTAAAGCAAAAACATAGAAAAATACAAAGGGGGTGAATACTTCAGCAAGCCATCTGTATGTTTTCCAGCCTAAATGGTACAGAAATAAAATGTATGTTTATTTAATGCTTTTATTCACAGGATAATGAATTTCAGCTGAAAGATGACAACTTCCAGGTGGTAAAGGGCACCATCCAGGTGCTTCCTGTTCAGGTCCAAAAAATGGGTATTTACACAGTGGTGACAATCATGGAAGGACTTGTGCTCATGTGGGACCAGAAGACTAGTCTTTTCATTACCCTCAGCCCTCAGTTTCAGGTAAAAGAAATCAACTACCCTTGTCAGTAATTATAGTTGGTCAAGAAGGTTAATTTCAGGTTCATTTATTGTCAGGGTACACTATCAACATTTTTAAAAAACAACAATAAGATTACAACACTGATTAAAAAACCAAAAACTACACTTCAAGGATGAAAACATTTCAGTGACCAAAAGCAAGGACTTTAATCTGTACCACTGTTTTCTTCCCTGTCAGGGTCAAGTGTGCGGTCTCTGTGGTAACTATGATGGCAACAGTAAGAATGACTTCATGACACGCTCGCAGGAGACAGTTGCAGATGTTCTAGTTTTTGGTAACAGCTGGAAAGTTTCATCAAGTTGCCCCAACGCCGAGCTAATCAGTGATCCCTGTGCATCTAACCGCTACCGGGCAGCCTGGTCTCAAAAACAGTGCAGCATCATCACCAGTGCCACCTTCCAGAGCTGCCATTCACAGGTACCCTGGTCTCCATCTGCTCCCCATCTGTCAGCGTAAAACATTGTCCAGTAATGCTATCTTAACAATGATTCATCAGACTTTCAAACATGTGGAATAGACATTTAAAATATCAAATAATGATTCTGATAGCCAAGCCTAATCCCCACCATCACTCTAATATAAGCATCGGTATAATAACCAGATTTATTACCGGTATTGCTACATTGCTACCAGTGTACCTGCTGGTACTACTGCTAGTACAAGAAAACAAATTAACATTCTTCTTTGTTGTTCCACTAAACAGTACACTGTTGTATGTTTAAGGTTGACTCCGGTCCATACTTTGATTCCTGCGTGAGAGACTCTTGTGCTTGTGATACTGGTGGGGACTGTGAGTGTCTCTGCACTGCCGTGGCTGCCTATGCCAAAGCTTGTAATACAGCCGGGACCTGCATTAAATGGAGAACTCCAAACTTCTGTCGTAAGTTTGACCACCATCTTGCCAGAAAAATCTGAGTTACAGGACTTACGAGCCCTTGGTTGCTGAAATGCAGGAATTGCATCTTTAGTCAAAAAGTTGTACAGGTGCTCATAAGTAATTATTTTGTTTCTTGCAGCTATTTTTTGTGACTACTATAACGCACCTGGTGAATGTGAGTGGCACTACAATCCTTGTGGAGCTGACTGCATGAAGACATGTAGGAATCCATCAGGAAACTGCTCCACGCTCACCACCAACCTGGAAGGTACAAGAGGCACACTCCACTTTGTGAACTGTCGAATTTTGTTTTAAATATGCAAATCAAGTCAACTGAACTATGGACCTTTCCTTTGTTTATAACATAAAAGCAAATATTGATCAGATTTGCTTTTGAGTTTTTAGATTCGTCTGTCAGAACTACCATGCATGGACAAAGCAAATCATGAACAGCATTTTCTGATGGTCCCATCTTTTAGTACTTTGTACTATTTTAATTTTGCTCTTTCTGTTTAAACCAAAAATTTTTTAAAAAATATGTAAATTACCTAATAATTTACCCAGAGAAAAAGTAGAGAGGATGAGATATTATTGTTATTATTATATTATTATTATTATTATTAGTAGTAGTAGTAGTAGTAGAAGTAGTAGTATTTTGTTAGACTCAGACCCATTTTACAGAAAAGTGTTTGCTTTGGTATTATTCTAAATAAGATTGCTCAGTAATTGAGTGGGTCGTCTTTGGGTGATTCCTCTTTTCCACATCCTGAGGTGTCCTTGAGAAGGACACAGAGACCAGCATGCTCAGTACATTTTTTGCACTCAGTGAATATGGATAGGTGAAGGAGAGGCAAATAAGTGAAATAAGTGAAAAAGGTGATTTTGTGCAATTTGCTTGTATATTCACTAAAGTCAATCACTATTTTAAATTGTTGTAGGCTGCTATCCACAGTGTCCCCCAACCCAACCCTACTTTGATGAAGACGCCATGAAGTGTGTCACCTGGGACCAGTGTGGCTGTTTTGATGACTATGGTGTCCAATACAGCATAGGCGATACGGTTCCATCAGAGAACTGTTACACTTGGTATGTCTTCTTCAAGAGTCATCCTCCCATTCAGAGCTTAGGACACAGTGTGCAAAGAAGCATGTGTGTTTGTGATGTATATATACACTGCCTGGCCAAAAAAAAGTCGCCACCTGGATTTAACTAAGCAAATAGGTACGAGCCTCCTATTGGATAATTACTGCATGGGCGATTATCTTTCAGCTGGCAACAAGTTATTTAATCCCAACTGGTGCAATGAGTTGCTTCTCATTTCTTAAACAACCATGTGGAAAGACACATCCCGTGGTCGTGGAACAGATGTTAGTCTGTTTGAGAAGGGTCAAATCATTGGCATGCATCAAGCAGAGAAAACATCTAAGGAGATTGCAGAAACTACTAAAATTGGGTTAAGAACTGTCCAACGCATTATTAGTAACTGGAAGGATAGTGGGGACCCATCGTCTTCGAGGAAGAAGATGGGCGCATCAGGGTAAGAAGAGAGGCAGATGAAGTGATGCACCCATCATGCCTAGTGCCTACTGTACAAGCCTGTGGGGGCAGTGCTATGATCTGGGGTTGCTGCAGTTGGTCAGCAACAGTATGTG
>VUQH01041950.1:22528-33655 GCA_015106775.1 Etroplus canarensis | reverse complement strand
GATAAAATTTAGGAAAAAAAAAAAAAAAAAAAGCAAAGCAATGATTAGCAGGCAGGATGCCCACAAGGGGTGAGGAGAGAAAATGACACAAATGAAAGAGCTAAAAGAGGAGAGTGACTTGGGGGAGGTATGGATTTGCGAGGTGTCAAGGAGGTGTCCAGTATTTCCCATGTGACTCCGCCCTCCACCACAAACCAGGCTCGAATGAGAAACACAAACACTTGCACTGCAGCCCACAAACTTTACAGTGGCGCTTTTCCAAGCTTTTTGTTTCCCGGTGTTGCATGTCTTACGCTTACAGTAAGCTCACACGGAGAGTCATCTGAAAGAGCCACTGTGGTCAGGCCAGGCTGGACAGAACGTTCAGGTTCACCACACATGGATCAATCTGGGTGTGTGGCGGATGTGATGATGGTCCGCCACCCACCCCTGCACCAACTGCACATTTGGTGTCCTCCAGCTGCCGGTGCAAAGCTCCTGACATGCATCCCCCCCCCCACTGTGTGTAGCAACATATGGAAGCTCACACTTTAGGTCTATGCAGACACACTCGACTCCACCCAGAGAAGCAGACAAAAGCATTCGACTGATTAACATTCTGTTTCACACCCACTTAAGCCCATATGTAGCCCACATTTCTGAGTAAAGGACACACGCTGGCTCCCTAATGCATCACAAACTTATAGGCTGCTTTTAATAAGACACAGGCCTGTGCAGGAAGAGTTCTGCTTAAAGTTCCAGACAAGGTGGAACACATGGGAGGAGCTGCTGGTTTTAGGCCTGAGGGAGAGACATTATTCACTTATTCATTTGGGTATTTCTGCTTATGTCTTCCTCAGACCATTAGAAATAGTTTTGTCATTGCAGCAACCAAAAAGAATGACGCTGCGTTACATGATATGAGGGGTACAGCAAATACCATGAGGAAAACAGTCTTGGATTTAAAAAGCATACTCGCTGAGCTATTAAACTACTCCGTAAGAAGGTTTGATTGATCAATCACATCAATAAATTTGAGCAAAACTGGTCTTTTATTAAAAATCCAATAAGTACCAGCCAGTCTAATGTAATGAATGTCCTATCCTTTTTTTCTATTGAGGGCTATCACTGATTTAAATATGGTCTCAGTTCATAATCCATTTAATAGCTTTTTGGATGATTTTAACTCTATTACATACACTGCCTGGCCCCAAGAAAAGTCACACACTAATATTTCAATGGACTGCCTTTACCTTTGATGATGTCATGCATTCACTGGGATATCATTTCAGTAAGCTTATGCAACATCAACACATTTATTTCAGTCAAAAACTGCATTAATTTTTCACCACAATCTTGTATTGATTACAGCAGACTTGAGCAAATGGGGTTAAGGTCTGGGTGCTGTGGCGGCCAATCCACGTGCGAAACTGTCTTGTCCTCCTTAAACCACTCTTTGAATCCCAGCATTATCATCTTAGAACATGCCCTTGCCATCATAGAGGAAACTATTTTATCAGTTCTATTGATGGAAAAACTTGGTCATCAGTGTATTTTTGGGCACATAAAGTTGCTGAATCAGTGAACTGAAACAGTTCCCCCACACCTTGTACAGTACTAGGCATGATGGGTGGATCACTTCATCTGCCTTTCTTCTTACCCTCATGTGCCAATCACTCTGGGTCAGGAGGAATCTAGACTCATCACACCTTTTTCTATCGCTCCAGAGTCCAATCTTTATGCTCCCTAGCAAACTGAAACCTGTTTTTCCATCACTGATAAATGGATTTCTTAAGGCAACACAGCTGTTTTGTCCCAGTTCCTTGACTGCTGTTTGCATTGTGCACGTGGAAATGCTCCTGCTTTCACTAGTAAACACAGTCGTGAGTTCTACGGTTGATTGTTTATAATTTTATTTCACCAAATGTTTAAATGATCTCCAAACGTGATCATCCAATATTTCTTTCCAACCACGTATTCACTGAAGATGATGGTTCACCACTATCCTTATAGGTTTTAATAATGCTTTGGGCAGCTGTTAACCCAGCTTTAGTAGTTTCAGTATTCTCCTTTGTTGTTTCTTTGCTTGATACGGGCCAATTATTTGATTTGATTTTCTAAAACAGAGCAACATCTTTTCTGCAACAATGGGATATGTTTTCTGTCATGGCTGTTCAACAAATGAGAAGCTACTGACTGCGCGGAGGATGGATACTTTCCACAGAAAAAGGGAAGCCAGACCTTCTTATCCTCACTGTAATTTTTTAAATCAACAATTGCATTCTTTCTACAGTTTAATTTTTGCAATCATTAAAAACAGATGAGCGTTTAGTGTCTGTGTAGTGCAGTGGTTTACACAATCGCGAAAGGTCCCTGGTTCGACTCCAGATGGCTCCTCTCACCGTGGAGGGTTGCGTCACGAAGGGCATCTGGGAAAAGCCTCTGCCAACTCACCATTGCGGATTAATCCACTGTGGTGACCCCTTATGGAGAATGCAAGAGAGCAGCCGAAGGTACATTTTAAAAAGAGACGAGCGTTTCCTGTCAGCCTAGCTCAGCATAAGGAGAAAGAATTGTCTGTTTAAAGCTTTAACTTTGACTAGAGGCATTCAGATGCTATTGATCGTTTCATTCCTGGCAGAAATAGAACAGTACTCTGAGATTTTTTTTTTGCTTATGTGACTTCAGTCATTTTATTTCACTCATGAAGGCAGTGATATGTGGATGAAAGCTAAAAAAAAAGCTAGTAACGTGACTGTAAGTCAAACAGATGTTATGAGACTTTTTGGCAGGAATATTACCAACTTAGGAATGACTTTAAGCAAAAACAGCCTCGTCACAGCCGCATTTCTGCCTCAGAAGCGGCCCGTAAAACAATCCCGTCATTGCGCTGCAAACCTAGGAACGGGCTTCTCGAGGATTCTGGAGCGATTCTTGGGGCGAGTTCCCAGTCCTGATAGCATCTTCGACTGCAACATTTCATCTTTAACGATGTTTAATTTGCTCAGTATGTCTGAGGGCTTCATGCCGTGTACCTCCCAGGCCTGGTGTATGGTGTGTGTCAAGATGGAGGAGATAGAGAGGGATAAAATACTTAGAGATAGCCCAGAATATATGATGTGGTAAAGGAACATTTACGCTCTACTTATCTTTGCTCTACGTCCATATCTCTTTGTGCTGCTCTCAAACAGACAGCTGAGGATGAGACTGGATTTCAGCATGTCAAACAGAATCACATTCTTTCTCCGACTCTCCCGGTTGCTGTCACTTGGTTGTTTTCTCAAACAGAAACCCGGAAACTCGCAGAAATGCACCAATGAACACTTGCACAAAGCTTGACTTTCTTGTGCTTCAAAATCAGAATGCACGCAGACATTGCACAAACAGAACTCTTGCATGCATGCGGGCAAACACATTGTCTCGCAGAGCAGTAAAACACGGCTTTAGCTGCACAGGAACACACACAGTCTTGTCTCCTGACTGTGCGATTATGCCAACAGGCTCCCTTAAATTTGTCTGCGGGTCTTTGGTTCTGTGACGGGCGAACATCTTTCCCTGACAGCGTCTTCTTCCTCCCACCATGACTGCACACATGGGGTTAGTCACACTGAGAAGAAGAGGAGGCGGACTCACTTTGAGCGTCGTCTTCTGCCCTAATTTATGGCGGCTGAAAATTCATAGTCGTATGTTTGTAAATTTAAGCCTTGAGAAAGGGCATCGAGTTTCTTTTCCCTCTCCTTCCCATCCCCGCCTTCCCGCTACCCTCCTGTTAAATATGCAGATACAGCGGCGCGAGGCTGCTCGCAGGTTCGTTGCAAGAATTGGGTCAGCGGCGACGTCATAGCGTTTTAACGCGAGGCAGAATTTTTCCCAGAGAAGGTCTGGCACTTAGAAAGGAGAGGAAAACTGTCTGTAGTTGAACTGCGATCATCAGTCAAGGAGGAGTGATGTGTTTGCAAAGCGGTGCTCAGTAAAACTCCCAGTAATGTCAAAACTATACTGTGCTATAGGAAGAAATGACTCCACTTGCTCATATTTGTGAGTTGTTTGGATGTGATCTTCAACCTGCACGTTACAGCAATAAAAGTAACAAAAATAGAACAAATTCTCTTCTGTCATCACCTGCAGTGTCAAAGGCTACTAAAGAATCTGCTTCACATCAACCTAAATAACAACCAGTCAGTGATTTGATAGATGATGACACTCCCAAAGCCTTGAGCTTCAACCGTTACGAGTGACCTAAAGGCTCAGACTGATGCTACTCTCATTGTTCCGTATTGATCGTTCTGTCTGCGATTAACATTGATCACCTTGTTAACACATGTGACCCCGAGCATTGACCTTCCCGCTGTGATTACAGGAGAGAACACAGTGATGAGGGAACACGAGAGAGATGCAGACATCTTTTTTTTTTCTCTCTTTTCCCTAACCTGTTCCGTTTTGGGAGGACTTCTTATTCAGCTCATGTGTTTGACACAACTACTATGCAAAAGCTGGACTATAAGAACCCGATTAATGACATGTACAGTATGTTTATGGCTTATGTGATATGATCAAAGTTAAAGCATATGGTGAGTCATCTGTTAATTTTACACAAAGCTGAAGAGGTAATATTTTGTAACTTCTGTGGCCGAGCCAAGACATCTCCTCTGGTAAGCTAGCTTGATTGTTAATTGACATATTTTCCCTTCCCTTTGATTACATCTGTTTCATCTGTGCAGTGCTGGCCGTTGATTTAGATTCTGTCTGCAGGAGGGTGGGGATGAAGGGCATATTCCTGTATGTATTTACACACTCTCTTCAGAGTCTGTGATTTTTGTGGACCTTATGTTTAGTTCTGGTTGCTAGGTTATTCAGTTTCTGCCTTGGTTTATTTGTTACTGCTCATAGACATTCTGTTTTGTTTCATTCAGGGTTTGAGTTTATGTTCCTCGGGTTATTAAGTTCTTTGTCTTTTTGTTCTTTATTGCTGTTTCCCTTGTGTGTCCTTTTTAATAGGTTATGTTTGTACCTAGTATTTAATTATTCATTTCCTTTTGTGTTTTGTAAGTCTTCTGTTCTCTCATCTGGTGCATAGGTTTACTTTCTCCACAGTTATCCCCTCATTAGTTTCTACTATATCTCATCACCCTCCTGTTTCCAGGCCCTTGTTACGGTCTGTCTTGTCTTTGTCTAGCGTTGCTGTGTCTCTCTTTCCCCCAGGTTCCTTGTCTTTGCAGTTGTGTGTTTTTGGAGTTCCCTGCCAGCCTTTTTGAGGTCTGTAAGCTATATGGACTTTAAACTTCATAAAGGTTCTCTTTGAGTTTAACCTACACCTGCCTGAGTCATGCATTTGGGCTCTTTCCTGCAGTGTCTAGATCAACATATGGCAATGACTGTGAGCCCAGGGTGTTAGCACGGGAACCAACGTTCCCTCTAAGCTGCGTGCTTGCATGCGCACTGCATGGATTTGCTGTGCACGGTGGATGCGGGAGCTATAGGTTCTGCTTAGAGTGGCCCTCCTGCTTGCATCTGTTCTCCAAGGCAGAGCAACAATTATCATCGCTGGCTAAAGTCCAGAATAGTGGAATTGGAGTTCAGTTGTAGGACCAAAGACTCACTGGAGAGGCAGCTGAATTATATCAAGCCCTGCAGTCTACCCAGCAACCCAGCTGGCAGGGAAAGGTGAGATGGAATTGTGCACTTGTAAATTAGTTACGGATGGTTTCATTCTCTTGGAGGGATGAAAAAAGCTAAAGTGGGCAACCACATTAACGCATATGGACAAAAGTATTGGGACACACCTTTAAAAAATTAATAATTTAATAATAACATTTTGTTCAGTCCCATTGACAAAGGTTTATAAAATCAAGCACCTAGCCATGCACTCTACCTTTACAAACATTTGTGAAAGAATGAGTCATTCTAGAGAGATCAGTGAATTCAAGCAAGGTGCGTTAATACGATGCCACTGTTGCAACAAGTCTGTTCATGAAATTTCTTCCCTCGTCGATATTCCGCCATCAAGTATAAGTGGTATTATTACAAAGTGGAAAAATTTGGGAACCACAGGAACTCAACCACAAAGCGACAGACCATGTAAAGTCATAGAGTGGGGTTACTGAACCTAGTGTATAACGTCACCAACGCTCTGCTGACTCAGTAACTGTAGAGTTCCAAACCTCCTCTGGCATTAACATCAGCACTAAACCTGTACACCAGGAGCTTCGTGGCATGGATTCCATGGTTGAGCAGCTGTATGCAAACCTTACATCATCAAGCACAGTGCCAAGCATCAGGTGGAGTGCAAAGCACTGCAAAGTGCTGAAGCATATAGCAAATAAAAGTACTCAACACTCAGTGGTGGTGGTGGTGGTGGTGGTGGGGATAATGCTATGGGGTTGTTTTTCTGGGACTGACCTGTACCCCTTAGTTCCAGTGAAGGCAATTCTTAATGCTTCAGCCTAACAAGATATTTTGCACAATTCTATCCTTCCAACTTTGGGGAAACAGTTTGGGGAAGGTCTGTTTCTGTTCCAAATCAGTTCCAGTGCACAAAACAAGGTCTGTAAAGGCATGAATGGGTGAGTTTAGTGTGGAAGAACTTGACTGGCCTGTAGAGAGCCCTGACCTCAACCCCATAGAGCACCATTTGGATGAAACAGAAGTGTCAAATGTACACACATTCCTTACCTACGTAGACATACACATACTTATGTTAAAAAATCTGGTAGATGATGTCCTGATTTAATTTCTTCACTCCAATAAATGTGAAAAGTACAGGCTCTGAAATGCACTCCAACTACAAAGCAAAAAGGAGCTCCTTGAAGAAAATTTTTAATATAAATTTTTATAGATTTAGAATGGGATTTCATAAAAGCTCTGGCAGGTGTAATGTGTAGGTGGTACAATACCTGCTTTAAGAAACTGGAATCGATTGTCTCTTCCAAGGCCAGACAAAACAAAGCTAGACAGAGAGGTGATGTTGGCACAGAAGCCAGACTGGTTTCCTCCATCTTCCATGCCCATCACATTGATTGGCAAATTTAGCAGTCTAGGCTTGAGCACCAGACTCAGCAATTAGATACTGGATATTGGACTTCCCTACAAACACACCCCAGACAGTTTGGATTGGCAGTGAAACCTCCCCCACTGTAGTGTGTTACCCCCCCACCCCTCCACCCCCCAGCTCTCTCTTGCTCAAGCTTTATCCTCATGAGGCATTCCCAAAAACATCACCAGCACCCATCTTCCAAGCACCAGCAGTATCGTTAAGAGGGAGGGGTCTGAGCAGGACCCCAAGGACCCTAAAAACAATCCCCACCCAAGCCACAGCCTGTTCACCCTTCTGCTGTCTGGCAAGTGATGCAGAAGTATCCACCAGACTTCATCAGTTTCTTCCCTCAGGCTGTGAGATTACTTAACTCATCCTCCGTGCATAATCTGAAAGTTTGATTTTTATTACTTGATTATCCATGTGTTCATTTCTAACTTTTCCTTTTGTGATATTTTTTGAGTAGCGTAAAACATCTGTAATTGCGTTAGACAATCTTCTGTTGCAGAAAGGATATTAATCTGACTCTTGAATTTTGAGATGGCTCACACTGGCTCAAAAATGATTTTTTTTCTCCCCAATTTATAATTATTGGAAGTGAAGCAGCTACAAAACAGTGAACACATTTTTACTGCTTTCTGCAAAAACAAAAAAAAAACCCTTAATGTGACTTTTTACTGTCAGAATTTGATCAGTGTTATCCAGTAACATAGTATATACAGTGTCTGGAGCCAAACATGCAGTTCTTTAAAGCATGAGTTGAATGAGGTTGCCAATTTTGGACAACATATCAACATATCACTAAGCAATAATAGCATAATACCTCCCCAACAGCCTCAACTCTGCTGACTGCCAGTGTAAGATCTTAAGTTATCTGATGCATTTTACCGAAGGTAGAGTTCCCATTATTTTCTGATGCCTTCTGGTAAAGCAGCATGTTTGTTGGTGGAGAGCCAGCAGGAGTTTTCATCCTTTTTGCTGCACCAGTGAGTCATACTGGTTGGCAGGGCACAGTGGGGGATAAGACTGGGTCGAATGGTGTGAACCTCACATATACTGCAGCTTCCTTGTAACAACCAGCAAGTATAAAGGAGCCATTCCTTTTGAGTTTTTTTGTTGGACAGTGATTCATTTTTCAGCAAAAGACGTAAGATGGTTTTGCTAAGTTGTCGTTTTATCTATTTAAAAACAGATCTACACTTAATCTGTCAATTGGTTTTTGACATAAATATATTTTAGCAGTCATGTCAAGTGTAAGTGTTCCAAAATAGCTATGTAATATCTAGACTGACTGTATAGCTGACAGTTATCTCTACTTAGTCTTGGAGACTACACATTGGGGGGAAAAAGCTTAAAGCCAGCTTTATGAGCAACTTGAAAGACCGTTTTGGTTGCCTTATGATGGGATCCTGCATTCGGTTAGGTTTAGCTATTTTGGGGAGGCCTGAAGGAGCCTTTTGGAGCACAGTGACCTGTCCTCTCTTTAGTGCTGTTTGTTTTGGCTCCATGAAGGGCCTTAAGGAGAGCTTAGCTGCTGGTTGATGTCCAAGATGTCCTGGTCCACCTTGTATTTAAACTGCTAAATCCAGCTACTCCCAGTTGTTCTTCACAGGTGATGAATTTTATCTTTAACAGTTTCACACATCATTTACTCTCAAGATCGCAAGTGGAAATCCCAACAATGCCACGTACAATGTGTTTAAACAGATTCCCTCTGCACCAGAGCTGCACGGTTGGGTTGTGGCGGGGATACCTCAGTGGTAAGTTTAGATACAATACGCAGCTATAATCTGTCATCTGTCTCTCCAGCCTCATCCCCTTATTTGTCTGATCATTTTCATCAGACTCTACACCCTCCTCTCGTCTCGCTGCCTTACCTGGCAGTATCGACTTTCACATCTATAGGATTGTTGCCCTCTCTTTCTCTCTCCGCTGTCATAGAGTAACCTATTAAAAATGGTCATAGCAATAGTTAATCTTGTGTACCGTAGTTCTGCAAATAATTCCACAGCACCTTCCTGCAAATGTTTCACAATAAAGTCTCATTAAAAAAGAAGAGCTTCTGAGTACTGAAACGGTAAAAGGCTTTTAATTTGAAACTAGTACTGGAATTGTCTAACAAACAGTGTAAGGCAGCACATTTAACAGAGCAGGAGAGTATTAAAAAATAAAAACAACCTAATTATGCATACTTATAAAAATGCAAATAAAACAGGCCAGTTATTTGTAGCAGCTGGTTGAGGTCTGAACTCTGACTGGGCCATTGCAACACTTCGGTTCTTTTCTTTTTCAGCCATTCTGTTGTAAAATGGCTGGTGTGTTTGGGATCATTTTCCTGTTGTGTAACGCAATTTCGGCCAAGCTTTAGCTGTTGGACAGATGGCCTCACATGTGACTCGAGACTACTTTGGCATACAGATGAGTTCACGGTCGACTCAGGTCCTGTGGCTGAAAAACAAGCCCAGATCATCACCTCTCCACCACCGTGCTTAATAGTTGGTATGAGTTATGCACAGTATGACATCTGGCAAAAACCAAACACAACACAAACATCTTCCTTTTGGCCTTGTCTGTCCAAAAGACATTATTCCAGAAATCTTGTGGTTTGTTCAGATGTAACTTAACTAACTCAACCTAAGTTGTGCTACTATATTCTCTTGAAAGGGAAGAAGCTTTCGCCTGGCAACCCTCCCAAAAAATCCACGCTTGTTCAGTCTTCTAAATAAACTGTCATGAACTTTAACATCCCAGTAAACATGGTTGAAACCACAACATTGCCTACCAGGTCATGACTGGCCGTGGTACGACTGGAAAAACTGAGCAGATGCTTCAACACAGAAAAGAGGACAGGTCAGACGTCTCATACAGAGTAAGAAATGTAGATCAGAGTATTGCAACAAAGGAATAATCTTGCTTTGTATTTTTAAAACAATGACAGCTAATCTGGTTAGTGCACGGTTGTGAACACGCAGCATCTTCTTCACATACACAGACTACTCTTACAGCAGCCTGTCTTCTTAAAAAAACAATAAACTGCACTTTTAAGCAATTCTCTCTCACTTGTTATAAGCATTACCAGCCTAGAGATGCTGTAGTTTAATGTGAATAATGAAATAGCTCGGTGAGAAGCGCTGCAGAGTTGGAGTTCTTGAGTTTGAGACACCTCGGCAGTGTATGCTTTATTATTCTTCCTGTCTAAAGTGTTTTCTTTATTTGGATTTATTCTAATCAATAAAACAAAGCAATTCTTAAACACAAGCGTTCTCCTGCTAGAAAGTCTAACGACAACGATATGTCCAACCCACGTGTAGGGAATGCTGACACGTGGGTTCGACTTTCGTTTTGGATATGACGTGACGTTGACGAATAACCTCCAGGCGATGTGTATTCAACGTCGAAATGTTTGCTGGTATCTAACACGCTCACGGACGCCTGTGGGACGTGGCTCTCGGTTATCTGCTTTTTTTCCTTAACATTGCATGGCCTGACCTCGGGGTGAATTTGCTGGGGTCGTCCACTCCTGGACAGATTGTCGCATTGTTATACCACACTCCTGAAAGGTCCAGACCTGCAAACTGCAAAAACTTCTGGTCGTATGGAGGTTGCTTCTGATGGTCAAGTGCAATCGATTAGCAATTCTCACACTTTTTTTCGGCATTCCCCTTCTTCAGAAGTCAGAAAAATTTTGTGCGTCAACAAAAAGCAATTCAAATTAAAGTATACGCAACAATATCAGCAAATGTTGCTTGTTTCTTTTTCATATAAAAATCATATCTATCCACCCTAGTTTCACTTAATATTTTTCACCTGGTTGTCTGCATCCCACCTGCAGGGGCTCCACCAGTGGGGCCGGCCCCATAGTTTAAGAACCACTGGATTAGCAGCACCTGGCTGGCTGCTGCTGACCCTCTTAATTCCTATGGAAGCAGCAAGGGTCTACTTGCAAAAACTCTCCTTTTCACATGACTGTAAATACAGATCAGTTGCAATATAATGAAATAATGTTTGTTTGAATGGAGGAGAAAATGCCAGTACTGATGTAAAATCATAGTTGTTTAATTGCTTTGGCGACGGCAAAAAAAAAAAAAAAAAATGGGGGTTTTTTTTTTTTTTTT